>JAUZND010055554.1:0-41576 GCA_034780555.1 Coelogynopora nodosa
GTTATTCTAGAATTCTCTAATTAATATGTATTGTTTTACCGTAGTAATGTTATTCTAGAATTCTCTAATTAATATGTTTTGTTTTACCGTAGTAATGTTATTCTAGAATTCTCTAATTAATATGTATTGTTTTACTGTAGTAATGTTATTCTAGAATTCTCTAATTAATATGTATTGTTTTACTGTAGTAATGTTATTCTAGAATTCTCTAATTAATATGTATTGTTTTACTGTAGTAATGTTATTCTAGAATTCTCTAATTAATATGTTTTGTTTATTCTAGAATAACATTACTACGGTAAAATTAATTAATTTTTTTATTTAAGTTTAATTAAAGTTTAGAGTTTAATTAAATTATTTATGTCAAATATGTGAAATTTCACACAAAACACAAAAACGATATTCAAATATTTATCTAAAACTTCACAATACATACATTTAACAAAATGAATTTTAATACATTTATTTTGTATATACAATATATATAATGGTAAACTAGGATATCTCTTTAAATGTAAGAATAATTCCTATTTGACTTGTGAATAATTATTAATTGATGGTTTGCAGTGTGTTTAAATACAAAAAAGGGGTCGGAAATGCCCGGTCTAGCCTTAGTATAAAAAAGTTATTTAAATAAATAGTTTTCATTAAATTTAATTTTTTTTTGTCGATTTAACTAAATTTAATCATCACATCCTTAGTTAACAGAATAATATTATTATATACAAATTACTGTTTGTAATAGATATTTTATATAAATGAAATACAGTATATCTGTTTTCCCATATGTACACTGTATCATATCATCAAATTCAGAGCCGTACGAGTGGTTATCCTGGTTGATAATCTTGGTCGTCTTTGTCCACTCCTGTGCAATTGGCATTTTCGTCTTCGAGTGGTTCAGTCCGTCAGGTCTTGACAGAGGCAATGTCCCCCCAGAAGGTAAGCGCAAAACATTATAGCACACACTATTGCAAAAGAAAAACTACAATAAAATTTAAAGTTTACTACAATTAATACAAAATAACCAAGCTTTCACCTTTCATCAGGAAGACCTATAAAATAAAATGTTCAGCTTTTCTTATTTACCATTTCTAGATAATTATACAAAACAATAGTTAAACTAGCAGGATGCCTAAAACATTTTTGAACTTAATGAGCAAGTTTCAATGGCTCCCTCAGTGCTCACACTATTGTTTATAGGTATTGAGCTAGTGTGGATAGATATTTAGCAATTATTTATAATAGATATATGATATACGATATAAACAAAATGCCCATAGTTTTTGTATATAAAATAAGTTTATACAGTTTCTAAATGTTGCACATTGAGTTAAAGTAGTAATTCATGTCTCTTATAGTCGATGTGTTATACGCAAAGTTATTATTCTGTAATATTGTATACTTTTATACTTTTCTTTTAATAATAAACATGAGTCTGAAAGACCAAAACATACAAGGAAAACCCTGCCTAGCTATACTAATATTACTTAGATGTGATTGCTACTCATTATTGCATATTTTCAAATATGATATAAATTGTACAATATACAATACATAAATCACTCTTCAATTTTGTTATTCTTTTCTTGATCTTACTATGTTTTTTCCTTAGAGCACAAGTTCTCCTTGCTTCGTTCTCTCTGGCTCGTCTGGTCCGTACTGTTTGGAGCCGCGGTAAACGTCAATACTCCACGCGGCTTCTCCAGCAAATTCGTGATGCTTGTCTGGTCCATGTTCGCAATCTGCTTTCTTGTATCCTACACCGCTAATCTCACCGCTTACATGGTTGTTGACAAGAAGAATTTTCTTCAAATCTCAGGCATTAATGACCCGAGGGTACATAGTTGTATTATATATTTTATTAGTTAACAGAATACTTACTTGTCATTTGACAAATCTGCCAATAACCAGAACAACTGGTAACTAGGAACGCGAAGGATTAAGGTACATCATAATACTTATCACACATCTCGTGAAAGCCATCTGTCGTCAGTCGTTTCAAAAGAGTCCAAAGCAAGTATTTAACAAGCGCGCACTGACATATTTCAACTTGAAACACCAACAGCCTCTCTGCATTTGAAATTTAATTGAAATCGTCCATAAATAGAAATTAAAATGCAGTGTCTGTTGGTGATGTGACTGTGATGTGATTGTGATGTGCCTGTGGTGTGACTGTGATGTGAATGTGGTGTGACTGTGATGTGAATATGGTGTGACTGTGGTGTGACTATGATGTGACTGTGATGTGACTGTGGTGTGACCTGTGTGACTGTGGTGTGAATGTGGTGTGACTGTGGTGTGACTGTGGTGTGAATGTGGTGTGACGGTGGTGTGAATGTGGTGTGACTGTGGTGTGACTGTGGTGTGACTGTGGTGTGAATGTGGTGTGACTGTGGTGTGACCTGTGTGACTGTGGTGTGACTATGATGTGACTGTGATGTGACTGTGATGTGACTATGATGTGAATGTGGTGTGACTGTGTGTCACTGTGATGTGAATGTGGTGTGACTGTGGTGTGACCTGTGTGACTGTGGTGTCACTGTGATGTGACTATGATGTGACTGTGATGTGACTGTGGTGTGACTGTGATGTGAATGTGGTGTGACTGTGATGTGAATGTGGTGTGACTGTGGTGTGACCTGTGTGACTGTGGTGTCACTGTGATGTGACTATATAGGTGTAACTCGGACATCGTTTCCTTTCTCCAACGCCTTTAGGATAACACGTGGCAAAGAGATATTATATTGACTTTCAGTCTACAAGGCTAAATTAAATTTAATAATTATGTTTCCCCAAATATGTAGGTTTGCATATATGATAAAATATGGTATGTAGCACATGAATTGATACTAAAAATTGAACATTTATGTTTCTCATAACTATATATTATAAAAATTTGAAACTAAATATTTTAAAATATAATTAATTTATTTGGAGTTAAAGTGTTTGTGTTCCTTTGTTTAGTACGGCAGAGATTTCGAGTTTCTCTTCAAACGAGTAATGTTAATTCTCACTTTACAAAATGTTTTATTCTCTTATTGTTGAACTATAGGTGAAATATCGTGGGAATCGGCTGGCTCAACGAGATTGGATAAATATGCCAATAAAATATTAAAATATTTTATTTCATTTTTAATTTGTGACTTATTTAATAATTTGATTATCTGATTATTTATGTATTTCATTATTTAGTTATTTAATTTAATAGTTATCCAATTATTTAAAATAATTATTTGATCCTATAAATAAATTATTTAAGAAAGATAATTATATCGATCAACTTTAGGATAATTTATTAGTAGAAGTACTAGGATAATAGTTGAAGTGATTATCGAAGGAATATTTAATTATATTGCAAAATAATGAATTATTGAATTAATGAATTAACTAATTATTTAATTACTTAATTATTTAGTTATTTAAGTATTTTGTTATTTAATTAATTTATTATTTAGTTATTTAATTATTTAGTTATTAAATTATATAATTATTTAATTCTTTAAATTATTTTATTAGATACTTATTTAATTATATAATTATAAATTTAATTATTTACTTATTTAATTATTTATGCTTTTACTAAAGACTTTTTAAAGACTGTTAAATTTTGAGAAAGAGACTATTAACACTATATACTACTACTTATATACTACTACTTATGCTACATATTATAAAGAATAAAAAAGAAAACATTATATGTGAACACATTATTTTATTACGTACATAATATGCAAGAATGTCTAAGCGGCATATCATTAATAGAATGGGAGGCGGGTAGTCTACAAAGATGTATACATCTAAGAATTAAGTAGGGGCGTATGTGATTGTCGAAAGACTCAGTGTTTTATCTAAATACGCATGTGTTTGTCGAAAGACTGAGTGTTTTATCAAAATGACAAATTTTCACAATCTTTTGACAAACACAGTGTGTATTTAGATAAAACACTGAGTCTTTGATACATCTCTGTGTATTTAAATAAAACACTGAGTCTTTCGAGAAACACATTCGTATTTAGATAAAACACTGAGTCTTTCGACAATCACATGCGTATTTAGATAAAACACTCAGTCGTTCGACAATCGCATGCGTATTTAGATAAAACACTGAGTCTTTCGACAAACACATGCGTATTTAGATAAAACACTCAGTCGTTCGACAAACACATGCGTATTTAGATAAAACACTCAGTCGTTCGACAAACACATGCGTATTTAGATAAAACACTGAGTCGTTCGACAAACACCTGCGTATTTAGATAAAACACTCAGTCGTTCGACAAACACATGCGTATTTAGATAAAACACTGAGTCTTTCGACAAACACATGCGTATTTAGATAAAACACTGAGTCTTTCGACAAACACATGCATATTTAGATAAAACACTGAGTCTTTCGACAAACACATGATTATTTCGATAAAACACTCAGTCGTTCGACAATCACATTCGTATTTAGATAAAACACTGAGTCGTTCGACAAACACCTGCGTATTTAGATAAAACACTCAGTCATTCGACAAACACATGATTATTTCGATAAAACACTGAGTCTTTTGATAAAACTCTGAGTATTTAAATAAAACGCAGAGTCTTTCGAGAAATACATGCGTATTTCGATAAAACACAGAATCTTTTCATAAAAATCTGCGTTTTATAGACATCTATCATTTGGGTGCGCTTTAATCACTTCATAAAGAATCTCCTCATCTTGTCCATAGTCATTTTGAATAAGTTTTTACGATGAGATACAACACTTTCCAAAGGACAGCAAGTTCATCATCTATTAATTCAAACATGTACAATACATACAACTTTTCCGTCTTACAGTTACAGTTTATTTTCCTCTACGCGCAGTTTCATAATCCCTGGAAGGAAAAGCCTCCTTTTCGCTTTGGGACAGTTTCCCACGGTGCTTCGGAGGAAATCTTGGACACTTTACTAGGACCAAATTCCGCCAGCTACATGCGTAGGTTCAATTACGACACTTTAGAGGAAGGCATTAAAGGAGTTAAAACTCGGTAAATCGATGATACATTACATTGATTAAGTGTCCATGATTTGATGTCGACTTTTGAACTGAACTAAAATAAACTGACATCTTTTCAATTGCAATAAAGTTATATTAAATTACTTATTTTGTTTAATTGCAATAAATGGAAATAATACTCATTATATGTATATGTCCACAGCTGAACCAACTCAATGGCTATATAGATTTATTATAAATAGCATTAAAACAAAAGAATAAATAATATACTCAACTAATTTAACCATTATCATTTTATGTGGCTAGTAGTAAAAATGTTGCTGTATCATCAAATTCACTAAAAACCAAATTTAATATTATTAATTATTGAAGCAACATTTAATGAAAAATTTACATATATCGTTTTTATTGATGCTTTTTTATTCATAATACATTTTAAAGGTTAAACAAAAACGTAGTTGTGTAAAATACAATTTTTGGAGTGCTATTGTGTTGCTTGGTAAATAACTATCCATGTATTCTATAAACATAAAAACATATAATTATATATTAATTATGATTGAAACATTATAAACGTAACCTATATATGTAGATAAGAAATATGTTAAAATATTGTTTATACAAAATTATTATTGAAATGAAATGTGCCATTAAATACATTAATTAAGCATAATTATAAGAATATGTTTTAATGTACATTAACGTTAATTTAAATAAAGAATAATCTATATAAACATAGAAAATATCATAATATTGTAAAGAGCCATTTACATCATTTGTTAAAACAAACAACAGCCCATCAAATTGCAAGGTGTTACCGAGAAAAAGAGTTACACTTATACCGTCGGAATGCAAACATTATGTCATCTTACACGTGCATTCCTCCGGGTAGGTATGATGCGGCACAATTATCCTCGTTTCCCGTTCAGCAGATGTTTCTATCGATCCATCTAATCTAAGCCATCGATCGTTTTTAAGTGTTGTTTTGTTGATGTACGTATTGTATGTGTTTGCTGTTCCAGAGAGATCAATGCCTTCATCTACGACGGCACTGTTCTGCAGTATCAGGCGGCAAATGACCCCTCGTGCACCCTCCGCGTCGTCGGCTCATGGCAGGCCATGTCCGGCTACGGAGTCGGTTTTCCGAAGAAGTCCCGCTGGACCAGTCTGGTCAATGAGCGGATTCTAATTTACCGAAAGACTGGTGAGTGATTATAAGTTACGTACATTAAAAACTACAAATGCACTTTTAAATTCAGTGCGCAAATCAGTTTTTCCTTTTTTCAATACACATATATTGCACAAGTACACTACCGTAAGTTAGTTCAACATATACAAAAAGGATTTGTTCATCGTCGTTACATTTTTAAATCTAGAATCATAAAGTAAAATGTTTAATTAAAAAATATTGTCTTATTTGTGTCGTGATATTATTTGTATTATTCTTGAAGAACAAATCCAAAATATATGTTATTGTCAAGTAGCTATACCCAACTAATACTGCTAATTGGTGCAAGTTTTGCTGCAAAAGATGACAGATAACTCGGGGACAACTCCACAATCTATACCAAAGTTGTCTCTTCATATTCCAAAATAAGACGTAATAATATGAAGAAAAAAGTAAAAACACTTAATCTTAATCAAAGTTTATCGATGGTGCTTCACTTGTGGCAACTCACGACCAGTATAAATATTATATCTTTCTGATCTCTAAATATATTATTCTAAATTGTCAATTGTATCTCTCATCACCACACATAACCAGGCAAACTGCGTAACTGGGAGAAGTATTGGTTCTCCGGCCCCTGCGACAAGTCCCAAGAGATTGGCAGCACCAGCAAGCCCCTGGGTATTGTCAACTTCATAAGCGAATTCTTTCTCCTCATTGTCGGGTCAATCGTCTGCATCATATTCCACGCTGGGGAGCATCTGTACTACCGATGCATACATCCCAGACTGAGTCAATACGAGCGACGCTGTTGTGGTCTATTCAGCACTGTAAGTTCATGTTGTTTCTTTATACTATTTAAATGACGTACATATGTCATCTACACATTATTGGTATTTCTCTAAAATCAACATTATCTAGGCCTATATTTCAACGTTGAATGTCAGCTATAAAATGAAAGTATGTCTAACTTTTAATAGAAGTGTTTTACAACAGCAAATCTAAAAAAGTGAGAATCTAAAAAAATTATCGATCCCAATATTACCTTCATTCATTCATTGATTGCGATTACAGTTCGAAACGAATTTATATCGTGTCTGCCTCCAATACGGAGAATGGAGTGTCCCAGTTATGCTACTTCTTGATTAGATAGTAATATAATTGATAAATACGTCATTATTACAACGTATCGTAGGCTACAATATATGTACTTTGTAGCATTTCGGTTGAATCCTAAATTTAACGCAGATTTGAGGGTTTTTTATAAACTTAAAAAATGCATTCTTCGGTTTTTGTGAAACTTGCTTTTATATATTATGATTCTTATAAGCAAACCTAATTGTTAAATTGTTCAGTTAGAACCCTGTGAGAATTTTCTCAGTGTTTGAATTGGTAAAGAAGCAAGCAGATCCTAATGATTAAATGATTAAAAACAACCGATTTTATATAAAACACATTATACATTATTGAACAAACCTGAAAATAATAATTATACTTATATTACTTATGAATTTATTAAAAGTTCCGGCAAGTAATACTAAATATGTAGATTCGGTAAACTCCGATTGTCCCTTCCCGCCCCCCACTCCTCCCCCCCTCTCAGAGAAAGAGCCAACACTCGCCGGTGACGTCAGAGAAACAGACCGTCGTCGACCAGACTCTGAGCACGCGGCAGAAACTGGACACGTCGACAGAAATGACTTCTATTGCCGCCGACGGTGCAAAGCGGGGAGACAGAGGAGGCAAGATGAAGTAAGACTTGTAGTCAATAGGCAGTTAGTAATCGATAGTTAATAATAGAAAATCAATAATTAATTATCAATAATCGATAATCTATCCCGTATTATTTACAATCAACAATCGATAATTTATAATTTGTTATCAACAATCAATAATTAATAAACAATGTCCAATAATTGCAAATCAATAATTAATAAACAATGACCAATAATTAAAAATCAATAATTAATAATCAATGACCAATAATTGAAAATCAATATTCAATAATATATTACATATAATTATTAATATAAACATTTAAGGCTAAAACAAGAATGACCAATTATTTAAAATATAAAATATTCAAATAATTTATTCCCAAGAAATGTGAGTTCTCTTTGTTATGTTGCTATAGATAAACTACAATCGTGTGTTATTCAGCAGTAAATAACTAGCGACAAAAGTAAAATAATGTATAAACAAACAGAGTAGTATAGGAATAGTGGATTCTGGCACAGCACTTAAACGTTGACCATTGCCTATTCTGTCCATACCGTCTCCGCTTCATTATACAAATACTACTCTTATTCAGTTTGAGCAAAATTTTTTGGTTTTAACTCAACTCATTCTGAACCTACGATGATGTTATTGATCCCCCTCTCGACACGAGCAACGCCGAATCCGGACCAGATGTCATCGATTAATTGTGGGCCTCTCTCTATCCTGATGTGATTTATCCTCCCATCGAAACATTGCAGGATGTAAGCAATAACATTACCTACACTGGTGATATTGTTAATGACGATCAAATTCCGTGTACATCTCTACAAATAACGTTTGCTTCATCAACGTCTATAAACATATTTAAATGTGGACAATGTAGTTCACATTTTATTTCTCTTGAAATGCTAAAAATGCGTAGAATCGACTGTTATCACGATGGACTTTTTATTATTCCTGAGGAAGTGTGCAACTGAATTTGCAGGAGAGTGCCACAACGCAATCGACGTGGGAGGACGTATGATTTATTCCGGATAATGCTGATTTGTTGAGGCTGCTACTCCTCTGATTGATTCTACAATAAGTATTGTATTGGCTTTGTCTTGAGATGAGTGTAAAATGCACCCGATCCTAGAGGTCAGAACTGCACAGCTAGATTTAGACGATGAAGTGATCACAGTTCAAAATGTAATTGTTTTCCATCTAGTGTGCCAGAATACACTATTACTATACTACTAAAAAGTTACGGCCGTAATAATAGTAAACAATTGTAAGCGATAACAAATGTATTGAGCAGAAAGAAGATGCATGTAAAAATTTACGTGGTCAGTGAAAGTTTGAGCCAAATTACTACAAACTTATTTCTTCATAATATTATCCAAAACTATCAAAAGAGTCAATTACTGTGAATTAAAAATTAGGAAAGTTTTTAACATTTCAGAACCTTAGACTGAGTAAATATTGAAACAGTAAACGAACCGGTCAGGTGTGTAATATAACTTTCTGGTGTGGACTTATTCAATATATATATTTGTTTATATTTTGTTCACTACTTATTTTACAAATTGTAAAAATATATTTTAGTTCCTTTTGCAAAAACGATATCAAAGAGTCATACATTTGTTTAAAAACTTGTGATCATCTTAAGAATAATCAAACGATTTGAAAAATACAGACATGTAATAGTTTATAGGTATAATATTACTTCATAGCACATATTGATTAATCGAACAAATATATTATTTATTCAAAATAAATAACATACGTTATTATTACATATTATTACATATTTTTGTGGAATAATGAATTTACTTCCATTATAAGGATTTCTATTATTACAAAAAGATGTATGCAGGTTATGTCTTTTGTTGTAAACTAGCCAAATTAATTTCAGAAACTTACGTCTTTTTAAGATATACTTTTTATTTTACAAATACATTATTATGCGCGTTAATGAAATCAGTGTACTATACATATAGTGCAGCGCTGAATATCACAATTCTGGAAAAATATGAATTTCGAAAAAATCAACTTACGTCTTTTTGTTATATTGCCGACGATATCTACTATAATGCGCAGGAAAAGTTTATTATATTTACAAACATTTTACCTTTTCTTCATATATAATTTGGAGGTCATATTACATGTAATTCAATATATATTTCGAATCAGTTTCGAATTTCATAAATTTTTATAAAATTTTGTATATAAGAAAAAAAGGTGATATATCGTACTTAGGCTTTAAAAAAGAAAAAGTCACAATAGATTAAAAAAAAACCTTTTAAATATACTACTAAAGCATATTCATCGGCAGGGAGATCTTGTTATTTGTTATTTAGTACAATGTATTTTGATCTAAACAAGTTTTTTGCAAATTGCCTGTTATATGGAGAACCTAGCAGACCTTGTAAAGCACTTCTGAAAGTCGTTGGTCTGGGATATGGTGTGCTGATGAGTCATAATAAGGACGAACAGCGCTGTCCAGATCTCCCAGCCGATGAGTAGTGTGCTTCAGTAGTATATTTCAAAGGTTTCATTTATTGTTACTTTTTCTTTTCTAAAATATTCTATATTATTATGTTCCAATTAATGTTGTTCAGAATTTTGCATTCCTTAATCTCAAAATAACCAAATTTGTGAATACCCTATTTTCGAACAGCTGTATAATTCTACTCCTGCAGTAGATGCTGATTCGTCCCATGTAGTCATACATTTGATTATATTTCTATGCTTTGTCTTATTTAGAAGTCGTATTGTGGCCGTTACCGAGGTAAGTAGAACATGAAAATGAATGCGCATCGTGTATCTGCTTTGTTTTACTCTATATAGGAATAGATGATATCAAAAATTACATTTATTTAAAATACAGGAAAGGTGTTAAAAATACGTCTTTATTTAATTGGTTAAATATTTTAATACTTTTTTACTAGCTTTTAATTATTTAAGAAACAATTTTCTTATTTCTTTCTGAACAATGTTAATAATATTATAGATCTCTCAAATGTTCTAAACACATTAAATCAATATTAAATCAATAGAATTTTCATGTTCAAAAATTAAACCGAAACTGAATTTGCAGCTAGTCACGTGTTATCGATTACTGTAATGAGTATCGTCATTATTAATTAAAATATTTCAATTTAAATGCAGTTGCTATGAATATAATATGTTATACAAGAAATAGGCTAATAACAAATTTACGTGGTGAAACTAAAAAATATTTTTTTGTATAATTATATAATTTTATTTATTATTATGAATCAAAATAGAAGGAATTGGTCCTCTGGTCTAGGTTTAATTTACATTTAAAAATAAGAAACCCTTGTTATTTTTTTGTGTTTTGTTCATCCTGGTCTTTTTTGATTGAAAGGCTCATTCCTAGAATCAATAAAATGAATGTATTTAGTTAATAAATAATATATTCATATACAATACCTACAAATTTAGGAATACTGAAAAAGTGAGATATGAATTTTGATTATTGTACAATATTTAAACAAATAAATTATTTGTTCTTAGTGTTTAATGAATTCTCACAAAAATAAATTACTTCGTGACCAAAACTGTTTTGTAATTTAAAATTGTTATTTATTCCCAACATTTATTCGATACCAACCGATATAGAATACGCAGGGTGGTGGTGCCTTATTTTGTATGAATCACGTCATTATATCATCTGGAGGAATAACATCTGAGAACCATTTAAATACCTACAACAACGCAGGTTTCTTATCAATTATAATCAATTCTAAACCAAACATTTTGAAAAGAAATTATTGATTGTTTTTCTAAGAAGCATTTTTGCTCCAGGATGTATTGATTTGTTACATACTGTAGTGATATGTTTTGATTTGTTACATACAGGCTGTATTGATTTGATTTGTTACATACAGGCTGTATTGATTTGATTTGATTTGTTGCATACAGGCTGTATTGATTTGATTTGATTTGTTACATACAGGCTGTATTGATTTGATTTGATTTGTTGCATACAGGCTGTATTGGTTTGTTATACATATAAGTAACGCATCAATATTTTGTCTTTGATACTCTGAATGGCACCGCAGAGTTGCGTATTGAAGCAAGATGCTTCTACCATTTGATTATGTAGCTGTAAGTAGTATAGAAGTGGCCTTTCTGCATCAATATTTTGTCTTCGATACTCTGAATGGCACTGAAGAGCTGCGTATTGAAGCAAGATGCTGCTACCATTTCATTATGTAGCTGTAAGTAGTATAGAAGTGGCCTTTCTGCATCAATAATTTGTCTTCGATACTCTGAATGGCACTGAAGAGCTGCGTATTGAGCAAGATGCTTCTACCATTTGATTATGTAACTGTAAGTAGTATAGAAGTGGCCTTTCTGCATCAATATTTTGTCTTTGATACTCTGAATGGCACTGAAGAGCTGCATTTTGAAGCAAGATGCTTCTACCATTTGATTATGTTGCCATATATGCAGAATATTTTGCTTTTAAATTAAATATCATACTGTATAAATATTTAAATATTAATGCACGAAAATCATTACATATAACCGAGATTATTGGCCACGAGTAAAAGAGTTAATAGTTTGTGTATTACAAAGGTATCTAAATACAGTATTATAACGGTTTTATTTCTATGTATATATATGAATCGTACAATAACCGACGTACGCCTGCTTTATCTATAAATATTGCATGGACAGCTATTGCTGATAAACGAATGCTTATCCAGAAAGCTGATATTATTATATATTATTATATATTGTTAAACATCAGAAAAATATCTTAAAATACGATTTTTTTTGTTTTTATACAATCATCATATTTTCTGTCTACACTTTTCAGTTGACACGTAAAAAGACAAAACTACTCATTATCATTATCATTGGAAATGTAAACATTTATTTCATTCATTTTTTTATCTCATAAATCACTCTAGTTTTATTCTTGTCCATCGCTGATAATATTTCGTAACCTGGAGAAAATTTGTTAGAAAAATGCTTTGATTAAACGAAGTTTAATATTATTAATTTTATTGATTATAATTAGACATACGGTACTTGACCTGGTAATAATGTGTATTTATATATTTTAATATATCATTTTTAAATCTGCGTCTGATGGTAAGATTTTATACCACTATTTGCAATAAAACATATAATTAAAAATAATATGTCTACCGCCATATTTAGAAAAAATGAAGTCCAATTTTTTACTAATCGAAGTATCCATTTCATAGTAAAAATGTCTTTAAGATTTAACGATAATGCTTAGTTTTTTATAAACATTATGTATGCAGATATATTGTACATACATTGAATAGTAGCTAGCATTTACCAAATTGTGTTATTGTATAGGATGAGACCGTATGATATTGTTAATTCAGAGTTGGCTCAATTCTATCTCCGATTCCAGACGTCATTCACCACAGACCAGCAAGTTATTGGACCTATACTTGATGCTTCCCAACCATCAACCTCTTCTGCTTGCATCTAAGCAGAAGGTCACCAAATCATCAGCATCTAGTCAGACTGACAAATATCGCATCTGTTCACCCCCCTTCAACTTTAAATCCATAACTGTAGCGCACTATATAACTGCCTCGATGCCTCAGACGTCTATGTCTGGCAAATCCCAAAATCAGTATTTTATCTTACACATATGTGTTTTTATATGAATTAAATATAAGAGTTTCTTTACTAGATAATTGCCAAACAAGATACTACTTAAGAGTAGTATATATTGTTAGGAAAATTAATTTTATAACCGTTTAATACAATAATAAAGCATATTACAACATGTGTAGGTTATGGCAGCCGACAGGGATCAAAACGAAATTCACCCATTTGACAACATATATGTTCACATATGTGTTAAATATGTGTACATGTGTGTACATATATGTACACCTGTGGCCATATGTTTATAATCACCTTTTGAAAGTTAGTTAAATTCAAGAAAAAAACAAATATTAACAGTTATATTCCTATTAGATTACAAGATAGCTTCGGATATAATAAATGTACATGTATAAACATAAATAAACATAATCAGTATTTTGTATGACCACCATGAGCCCTCAAGGTGGCCTGAATGCGCCTTGGCATAGAGCCAATGAGATTGGTGCAAAATTCAGCTATAATTTCAGTTGTCCATATCTCTTTGATAATTTGTACAAGATTTTCATAGGAAGATGGTTTCCTGAGTGCAACCAATTTCTTTAGAGTGGTCCAGCAGTTGTAGATAAATTAGATAAAAAAGTAGATAAATAGTAAGTAGATAAATAAGTAGATAAAAAAATCCAGCAGGTGTAGATAAATTATGTTGGTGTGCTTACTAATTAAATGAAAAAAACCTTTTTTATATTGGCTATATTATTATATGTAAACAGATTTATGTAAAAAAGAAGTGCTGTTAAATAAGAAGTGCTTCAAACTATTTTGGGATGTAATCGTTCACCAACTTTATTTAAATGACAATTTCAATGGTTTATGTGTTAAAATATGTGTTGTGCAAACAGATAACTATCATCATTAATACATAATTTTATACAATGTTAAATATAAACATGTATATGTTTCGATATTAACTGTAAAAACGTAAACTCGTCAATGCAATATTGGTCAGGTATAACATAATTAGGCACAATTAAAATATAATAGTCATATCTTGAGTATGTATACGTAAGCATTTGAAAAGAATATAATATCAATTTTGTATGTTGTTCATAATTATTTGTATACTATTTCAGTAAAAGAATAGTAAGATGTATTAATCTTTGTTTTATTGTCTTTGTTGCTTATGTTTTTATTCAAGTTGCGGTAAAATTTATTCAATTATGAGATGTATTTTTGTAAATAGTACCATAAAGTAACATTGTTTGGCATTGTTCAACTTTACATTAATAAACATTATATATACATGTTGTTGGTGTCTGTATTTCCTTTTCAAAAATCGATTAATTATGTTCGCTTCCAGTTTATTTGACAATAAAAGGACCGACTGACACATTATTCTGGCTCTTTACATTTTTAATTATGTTTTAAACAAAAGTAGAACTGTTTTGTATTGTGTTCAATGTAACTGCAATTACTACTAAAACAATGTATATGTGTTATATGTTTACGTTAGTTGATATTAATTATTAATTGAAATACAAATGTCATCTTAGAATAATATAGAATAAAAATAACACGCAGTAGAATTCGCAATTTAATATATTCTGCAAGGTATAAAAAAAATGTAACTCGTACAACTGTAAAATATTGTATTCTTTTTAGCTTTCACAGAATACATAGATTACAGCTTATTGTTTGGTCTGTAGTTCAACAAGTGAAGTGTCAGAATTTCAGATATTTATAAAATGTTACTCTGAGTTTGAGTCCACGCAAACTTGAATTTTTTTTCAGAATTCAAAATGATGCCTTCTAAAAAAAACTCTACCCCCAAGAATTAAATAATATTTAGGCAACTACGTATTCTGCAATAGGCACACAAAATTAAAAAAAAAAACAATAGAGAAAATATTGTATTCTAAAAAACATATCTAAACTTCCAACAGTATCAGATTCATGTGAAGTTTTGTTCGTTGTTATAAAATATTTTTTATATCTAGTATGACAAGTGTGTGAGAGTGATTGATTTATCAGAAGTAATTGATCTCAAAAAAACGATTTTATGACCGGTCCGCATCTGGCCAGATCTCGTGACATATTGAACATTAAGTTAACTATAAGAAAAATAAGTTAATCAGCTTGAAACATGTAGTTGTACCTCACTAATTTATGCTGTAGTGGATCAATTATTTGTTTATTTATGTATTTTGTTTCAATCTATGCATTTGAAAGTAGCGGCATATAGTACAACAAAAGAAGATGTGTTTAGATGTAAACACAATACATAATATGAAATAATTTATGTACATAAACACATGTAAACGAAGGGTCCATCTATAGTAAAAAAATCCGTGATTATTTAATAATTCTGCTGAGTTTCTGTAAGTTTGATTCATCAGAGATGCAATATTTTTTATTTTTACGTTGTCTGGACTACTCCTGATGTGGCTATGATCTAGGCAGATCATAACGTCCTTAAAAATAGCATTTTCTGCTATACTCAAATCAAGCCAAAACTTACAGATATCTAACGGATCATAATTATAAGATTTAACAAAATAAATGTAGTTATTTTAGTGATGCGTCACCTAATGGCTTAATAACTAGGCCTTTTATGACGTCATCATTAAAAAATGAATAATATATTTTAAATAGTTTCACTATTTTTTTGGAAACAACATATGTGTGTATCAAATTTCACTTAAATCTGTTAATGCGAAAGATGATTTCTAGGGGGTTCCCCCCTCCAAGGACTACCACGTATTAACAAGAACTGCGATGGGTTAATTTATTTTTGGAAACATTTATAAAGATTAGTAATTTGAGGTTATGAAAGCTTTAATGTATGCAATAAATTACAATAATTTAAAATGACCTCTACATTTTGAGTTTCAGTTTTCAAACGAGTCTAATTATAACAATTTTATAAACAAGGACGTTTTAAATTTTAGATCACTGATATTTTTACTTCGTTTTAAAACAAAGTGGTAAATTTAACTTTTAATTTTTATTCCAATTTTATTAACATTGCACATTTGTTATTGAGTTTGTAAGTTTATATCGATCACAAAATAATAAAATAAAATCTACTATTTTTTATATTTAATAATAAATAATCTACTCTCTTTATTACAGTTGGAACTTAAAACCTATTATTAAAACTAATTTAACCTATTTTCAAGGTCGTCAATGCTGCAATAGTAGCTAAGATAAACAAGATAATATAAGTTTGCAAATAATCAAAGTAACTATAACAAACAAATGGACGGGATTTTAGAATGTTGGTAAAACTTGTCGATATGTATATGTACGCATTTAAAATTATTTTGCAATAAACTAAGGAAATTAATTTATGACATTATTTGCTTATCTTACCTACTCGTTTTATTGCAGATAGTGAAAAAGATGTTTTATTCCTCCGGTTTTTCTTCTGGATTTAAGTCAAAATCCCTTATTACATTAATTAAAGCAAAGTTTGTTTACATTTTAATTATTTAGTTTTGATGAAAATCTGGCGTTATTTTTTGTTTGACTAATTTTGCCATTAAAGTTATTGCAAATATCAAACGTATAAATAGTAATGATTTACCACATTATCCATGCAAGAAATATCAAAAAAAAATTAAAAATATTTATTATATTTTTTAATGTTTACCATATATACTTTATATTATGCAAGTGAATGAAACATAATTATATCATAATTAAATACAAAAGCTGTCCAATTTTTAATTACCTCATTGGAAAAAGTTTTAGTATAAATAATTTATTAATGTGTTCCTTTCCAGATTTGACACAACAAATATATATTTGTAATAGTCAGTCTTTTGTATTTATTATAGAGTGTAATTAAATGTGACAATTGCTAGTTTAAATAACAAAATTAATTTAAAATGTGATTCAGATAACTATTTTATAATATAAATAAAAAAGTAATGCCACACAAATTTAACTTTAATATTTTAACGAATTATTTACTTTCTCTGTATTCCGGGACACTTGTAAAACAATATTTTATTGTCGGCGAGTTTACGGAAGAAATAAACTAAATTTGAGATTTTAAGTCCAATTGTATCCATGTAAAACTGTCTGATGAACATTATATTTTGTTTGATATTACATTACTTCACCAAATTATTATAGATATTTAAAAAAGAATACTACATAGACATGTTCCACAATCATGCAGTGTTTATTCGCGAGAGAACCAAGGGAGCACAAGAAACCATTTGGCGCCTCTATAATTGTAGAAAATTGATGATTGGCTCGGGAGGCTGACATTATAGTTAAAAACATTAAAAGATAATAATTGCCCCTAATATTATGCTGAACTTGTTTCATCTCTTTATAATGACAGAATAGAGATTAGTATAACTAGTAAAGCCAGTGCATCATCTATAGTGTCAAAACTTATAGTTACTGATATTTGCACATATATCAAATAGAATGTTCATGCGTCTAAACTGTTTAGATAACGTATAATATAAAATATAATATTGTTATCGGTTGTGTAGGCCTACTGATACACTTTTAATGTTAATTTTATCCTTGAACTTGATTAGACGAATTTCTTGTGAAAATATGTATTATATATTATTTAAATAAGAAGTGTTGATAAAATCTATAATAATGGGAACATATCTCTTTAATTTTTTTTTATATAAAATACGAAATCTAAAAGGCATTAATTTATATATATATGAATGCCTTATAATTTAAATAAAAAGGTCTTAAAGGCCTATTCCCAGTAAGGGCGACGCGACGTGCCGCAAAAAGTTGATTACATACATTTCAATAGGCCTATTTCCACTAAGCGCGACGCAACGCGACGAAACTGGAGGTTACATTATTTAACTTTTTCTGCGATGCCGCGCAAAGAAATGAATATTTAAATACGAACAATATAATAACTGATAATACATTATTCATAAACACACCCCCTTGCAAATACTGGGAAGAGTGAGAGAGGGCACCTCAGTAACACAGACTATATCCATTGGTCGTGAACAAACAATAGCTACCTGCATACTTATCTCCCCAATCTATACGTGACACCGGGCCGAAGTAGTTAAACAGATATAGTGCGTGGTCTGTTCACATAGATAGACATACAATGTATATCACTATAGAGCCATAA
This sequence comes from Coelogynopora nodosa, assembly GCA_034780555.1. NCBI lineage: Eukaryota > Metazoa > Platyhelminthes > Proseriata > Coelogynoporidae > Coelogynopora > Coelogynopora nodosa. Next base: position 18,616 of record JAUZND010055554.1, read on the forward strand.
TAGCACATGGTATTTCGTCGTGTCGTGTCAAACTTAGAGAGGACTAAAAATAAATGTTCGCTGCACGACGTTCCGTCGTGTTTTGGTGTGTCCCGACGCGTCGCGCTTAGTAGACGTAGTGTTCAGGATATGTCAGTTTAGGAAGTCAATACAGCAGGTCAGTTTACATATTCATGAAGTGCATCACAGAATGCATCACAGATCCATTGGATTTAATTATTTGTGATTTCCTTCAACGTTAAGGGAGTTGATTTCCGAAAAATAAGTCATTAAATTATGTTTTATTTGAAGTAATCACATATTAATGAATCGAATAAATATGCACGAGTTATTGTATTTCACCTTTTTTTAATTTTTTGCTATATATTCTAATTCATTAAATAAATAATATTTTATTCAACTAAACTTTTGTTCCATTTTTGAATTTGCCTTATATATTTATATACTATAAACATGTATGGCTTATCTTATAGCTAACACAGTAGTTGATATAAGTAATATTAAAGAATATATTATCCATTATTTTAAAAATAATTTTTTCATGTTCAATATTCGTTAAATGTGGTAAATTCTTTTCACCTAGTAAAGACAACACCTTTTTTTATTAATATAACATTAAAATAACTGAAGTTATAACAACAACCAAAAAAATGTTGGAGCTCCATTTGCTTCTTGAGCATAAAACTATACTTATATAAATATAACATAACTAATGAAATATACCAAAAATAGAGCTTCTCCATTGTTTGTGTTAATGTTATATATTTTTCGATAATATGTAGATTACTTACTAATTGATGAATAACACTGAGGTAACTATTTAATCAATGACTCATCAATCACTCACTCGCTATCATCGTGGAGTTTTACGATGGAACTACCTGTAAAGAGATACTAACATCGTGTCGTAGAACAACAAAATTAGATACGATTGTTAGAGAAGATCTGAAAATTTAGAGTGAATTAATTTGTTTAAAAATACTACATTTTTACTTCACTGTGAAAAGGCGACTCAAAAAATCATCTCAAAATCGACTCCCATATGATTAGGGTAACTTAAATGCCAAATTGGCGTTAGTTAGTCGTTTACTTTGTTAATTATACGTGATTTAAAATGTTGTATTTGTTTTAGTAAATATTCGTTTGATCTATAAAACTAAAATATCAGAGATTATTTAAGATTATTTATATTTAAGATTATTTTATTTAAGATTATTTAGGCTTTATTTTTAAAATTATTTTTATAAATTATATATCATAATCCAAAAACTAATCAAAGTCTATATTTTTAACGGTTATACTTGTTCTGATTAGAATTTGTGGAACATGTAGATTATTCAATATAAACGCAGAAACATTAAACGTATGGGCAAACAATTTCATTATATTTTGCAAGGATGAATAAGAAATTAGTCTCAAATCACAATTTGGTAAATTGATATTTTATAAAGTGCAGTTGTGTGGGTTCTCATAGGGTTAGTAGAAGCCATAAAATAGTTAATCAAAATAATATATGTGCTTTTTCAGTTTCTGTGATCACCACGTCTATTTTTTACTTTTGTTTTATCACTATATTAACTAATTGTAATAAAATTATACGATATTAATCAATATAATGCCAGGTATATCCACAGTAACACATTCATTGGCATATCTTTTAAAAAACTTAGAAATTGAAATGCACTTTTGAAAGGCTTTTAGATTTTCAATAACATTCTTATATCTCTTGTTTCTTCCTACGTGATACTTATTTAGATATTTTTCAATTTCGAGTCAATTTTTATCCTATAGTTCAAATAAAGTAACGTTTTAAACACATTCTTAAAAAAAATATATAAATTTTTTTAAAAGGGTAATAAAATTGATATAAGTATTTTATACCTATAAAATACTTTAATGAATTCAATTTGCCCGCAGTGCAGTATCTGTAAAACAATTTTAAATTTAGAGCGGGATAAGTAGAGACGTTGGATTAAACGAAAATAGACTACTTATATGAAATAACGTTTCATATAATAAGTGTGGCTCGCTCGTAGCATCTGAAATATTAAAAAATATGATTTCAGGTCAAGGACTCTACTGGAATACTAAATTGAATTAAAAAGAAGACTCATTTAATTGCAGCATTATAATTTACTTTTTTCATCTAATTTTGGTAAAAGGTTTGACTTGGCAATATAATATTTATATCAAATTAGACGAATTAGTTTAATTTAGTTATCGAAAAGCATCCACCAGTTTATTTACCTATTTAAAAAGAGTTTTTTTCTTAAATTCAAATTAATCCGAAAACCTGAGGCTGAATGGAAGTTTGTTCCAAGCATTGGGAGCGACGGATTTAATTATAGAATGTAAATATCGAGTATTGTGTGAGTCGGGCCAGAACAGAAAAACTTCTGGATCAAAACTTTTGCGGAAGCATCAAGATCAACCATATAGAAGTAGAATAATTCCCAGTAGAATAAAATGAAGTAGACATTCAATAAACATTTTTCTATCGTGTATTGTGAAATGCATGTCTATGTGAGTGTGCGCATTATTGTTATATTTAAAACACTTTACGCACCCAGATCTTTTACAGTTATCACCTGAGGATGGTTGTTTAATAAGGTCGAGAAACGTTCACTATCGTTATTATTCCAGAGAGTTACCAGGTATACACGTTTCACTATATATACATTAAATAATACGCTCCACGATGGTTCAAAAGCATTGTTAAAATATGCAATCATTCATATTTGAATATTTTAGATTTTAAAACATATTGAACAAATGTACAATAATATTTATAAAAAATTATTCTAAGAAGCATTACAGATGGTTCGCAATCAAAAACCTTATCACTTGGACAGCTTGTTTTTATTCGAAGATCTGATTTGTAGTTTTGAAATATCCAGCATTTTACGGTTTAATATATATATATATATATATATATATATATAACCTTATGTCAGACTTTAATATGTATACATGCATTTGATTAATTGCATGTTAAATTGATACCATTATTGTATATATATATAATCAATTCACAGGTAATATGGATATCTTAGAATAGATCAATTAATCACAAATGGCTCGATTAACATTTAATATATATATATCTATATATCTATAGAAAAAAAAGATCTGTCGCTTCGCTGACGTTTCGTTTAATCGTGATGTTATACATTTTGGAGTGCATCCATACCATAACATATATCATCCTTTCAAAAATCACCATTTTTGACTTACCTACAAATATGAAAAAAACTTTTTTAAATGTTTACTTTATAATTTAGTTCTATGTATTATCAAGTGTTTGTTATGGGTATTAGAAGATCCAATATTATTTTACTGAATATTTCTATAAAATCTATCTACTTGATTAGTATTCGTTATTTTGATGAACCTTACTAGTTTCACGTAGAACAATCGGTGCTTGTTTTCAAATTCTTTAGTTATAGTAATATATAAGGTCAAACGAAATAAACGCGTGAATGCGGATAATTAAAAAGAGAAAAAAAACTTCAAATTGGTCGACGTTTCTGGAATAAGTTTCTCTTTCTCAAAGCATAAAATTTACAATAAACTACAATTATGAGCAACTACAATTAATTCAAATATCCATTAAAATGTATATTTTGAAATATTACTACAATGTATATATTGGAAAATTTGATTATAGTAAATTACATTTAAATGAGATCGATAAATAAAGAATTTCAACTTAAATAATCTAAATGGCCCATTTTTAAGTTGAGACCAGTTAATAATAAAGTAAAAATAAAAAATAAAAAAATCTTCTCTTTCTCTCCATGTTATTTTGTTTTTAAAAAGTTATAGCTCTGAATCTCTTTCTACTACAATATATATGTAATCCGATTGTCCAAAATGAATAGGACAAATTTATCCATTATACATTTTTTCTCATAAATATATATTTAAAGGATTTTGGATTTGTTTATAACATTTTTTTATACAATCAATTCAAAATAATCAGCCATTTTCCCTTCCCCTGACAGATGGTGTTATGACAGATGCTGACAGACCGTGTTATTTTGTTTTTAAAAATGTATAGCTCTAAATCTCTTTCTACAATATAATCCGATTGTCCAAAATGAATAGGACAAATTTATCCATTATACATTTTTTTTCATAAATATATATTTAAAGGATTTTGGAATTGTTCATAAATTTTTTATACAATCAATTCAAAATAATCACCATCTCCCCTTCTCCTGACAGATGGCTTTGGTGGTTTAAATTTCAATAATTTCAATAAAATTAAATTTAGGAAATTTAAACTTGGAATATCCGTGTAAGAAATTGATAAAAGTTTCATAAAGCTTACGCATCTCTAATTCGCAATTTAATTCTGCTAAAAACAACGTTTGAAGATGCACTTCGCAAAATATTTATCGCATATCCAGATATTACAATACAAAAGTTGCGTTAGTTTCTACAATATTAATCATAAATTTATGAAAATCTGAGGCAATTATTATAATAAAAATATTTTTGTAAAAAAATAAAGAACTATAAAATTGTTATACATGGCAAAATGTCTAAATTTCACACTTTGACGACAAACAAGATAGTGAATAGTAAATGAACACATTCTATTCCAATCCTCAACACCACCTCAAAACAAATAACAAATAAAAATATAAAAAAAAGAACCGGAAATTATCAAAACGACTGTCAAATAAGAAACAAAATTTTATAATAATATCAGGAGGGTTCAAAGGAAAAACCAACGTTCATGACTAAACTCCAGAAAGGCTAAACAAAAGCAATCAGTTATCACCAAACCACAAATATTATTTATTAAAAATGTTCACAATCCAAACATTGCCTTGTACTCTGTGTAAAACAGGCCCGGCGTGATACGATGGCGAGTCAAACCTGTGGATCCAAAAAAGCAGAAGAATAATTGGGGACAACCGGATCAACTGGAAAACACGTGTAGTGTAACAACTGATATTTAAAATAAAAAAGTGAAGAAAAGATGGTGCTAAACAATGGCGTGAGACTTCGTACCCTCAGCGGCAGTTTACCGGTTTTTTAGATCATTTTATATTAATACTTTTTATCCAGTTGTTAAAAAAAGAAGATATATACCTGAAATCGTTATTTTAATGTAAAATATGTAAAACACATCCAGTACTTTTATATCCTAAATTAGTTTACTTTTCTGTGTTATTATCTTGGATACGGTTGGCTGGGACGTGGGAGATATTACGTATCAGCTAAGCTCGTCTGAGTTTAACTGGTTAACTGGTTAATGTCGTCTCGGTTTTCTTATTCGCGTATTATTGAGCGAAAATATTGAATATATGTACGTGCATTTTTAAAATTATTTAATATAATATGGAACATAGGATTAATTCATTAAACATCATTTTGGAAACTAATAATTTAAATAAAGAAAACATTTTTTAAAATTTAATTATGAATTAGTCAAAAATTCAATGAATAATATCTGTATATATTAATTTTGAATTAAATATTAATATTAAAAATTATAAACTTTAAATAGATACGCTTGACAATTATATTTCATTCTATTTCTTCCGGGATAATTAATTTTCGGAGAATATTCAATGTTATATAATCTAATCTAATGTAATATAGGCTTTATAAACCAATTAATTAGATAATGTGTTAGTTGACTCCAAAATAATATATATTAGTTATATACTTTGTTCTATATAACTCAGACATTGATTTAGTTTTTATATGTGTAATTTCGTTGGGGGGAGGAGGATATGAACAATTTATTAATTTGAAAAAATTATTAGTACATGGGAATGGGAATATGGGCGAGTGGTTAAGTTGCAGGTTTTCGGATGCAATTGTGTTGTCCCGGAACAGGTTTAAGTCCACTCCCGGACTCTGCCGTTGCAGCTGTGCTAGCTGAGTTGTTAGCCGCTTTTAATGTATTCCTGTTGCATGAAAAAGCGCGACTGATATTCTTCCCTGTGATATTTGTTCTCTGCGCCATATAATAAAACATAACTAATCATTAAAAAAATTACGATATTCGTAATTAACACACCGAGCTTGATGTCGGTATATGTTTGATACCAGAGTTTTCTTTGATAGCCAATTGAACCTTGTTAATGAAGCGAGTGAGATAATTTATCACAGATTATTAGAGAAATAATTTTTTGTAGAAAAGGGTTCGTGGAATTTTCAATTTGACAGTTATTTACACTTTAAATTAGTTTTCAAGTAATATTGATTGCTTATTTCATTAACTAATAATTAACTACTTAAAAAAATGCGTGTAAGTTTTTCATTTCTGATATAACTCTAAGAATATAATTAATAATGAAAAATTACCGACACAATTTAACTCATGCTTTGTGTATAGTAGTACGGCCGCGGTATATATTAAACACAATTATACTTATAACATTTAACATAATTGTGTAAAAGAAAAGAAAAAAATGTTAAAAGAAGCAATGTATACAACACTAGAACTCTGCAAGCTCCAAAGAGGCGGGCTAGGATTATTTAATTTAAGTTGAAATCTAAATTGTATTTATTTAAAGCGAGAAATAGACAATAAAACGTTAGGCCTACTGTTGCTTTGTCCCACCATACAAATAGTATGTTCAGAGGCAGTTAAGAGAGTTATAGACAATTGTAAAGTTTTACAGAAAGAACTGATGTGACAGTATGAATATGAACAATAAAATATTAGAATAGAATTGTAATATTGAAATAAACTAACCCCTTTGCTATTTGAGTTACAATAATTTGATAGTCTCGTTATTAATGAATTAAAACGAAGGTTTTTTGAAAATGTTTTCTTTTAATTTTGACATAGTTTTCATTCATCTTGCTCAAAATGGTTACATAATAAACAAGTTTTAACATTATTAATTTTTTTTCTATTTTCTTAAAATAATTAAGTATTTATTAACAATATAACTAATAAATGTTAGTTATTTACACAAAAGTAAATCAAATTAATAGATAACACTATTTTTATATTGTATGATAATTGTAAATTACAACTATTATAATCTAAAAAAGAGGTATTTGCATGTATCATGTTTATCATATTGCATGTTTTTACACATATCATAATATTAATACACAATAAATATTCCTGTAAGTAAAAATAATTCTTTTAAATATTCGAGTTTAAGTTGGGTGACAGTTTCACTTATTTAATTTGTTAAGATAGTAATATAATTCACATTTAACATTTATTTTGCTTAATTCTACTAGCAATTGTCTCATTTAATTACACTCTATATAATATAATACAAAAGACGAATTGTTACAAGTATATATTTATTGTACGAAATCTGAAAAGGAACACTTAAATAATTCTTTTTTACTGAGCCAATAAACTTTCAAATCAACGTGATAATTAATATTTGGACAGATTCATGTTTAATGATGATATAATATATATAGTAAACTTTTTATTATTTCATAAATATTTTTAAAAAATATGGTTGACTGTTACTTACAAATTTATATATATATGTTTTACGTTATAGTCGGCATGGATATTTTGGTTAAACATTTATATAATAATGTTTATACGTTTGACATATTCAATAACTTTAAGGCAAAATCTGTCAAACATGAAATAACATTTGATTTTAATAGTAATAAAAATAAAAATAAAAACAATATTTGTTTTAATTTATGTAGAAAGGAAACTCTATAATTATTAAATATTTAAAAAAATATTTATTTATATAAATTAAAATTTATCATTTATATAATAATTATTATAATATTTCACTCGATACATTTTTTATTTATATATCGTTTACAACCATAAGTAATTATAATGTATAAGTTATTTCTTTGCCGAATTGCTATCTCAGTTTATTTATTTATTTATTCCTTCAAATTATTTAAATTGTTCGCACAAGCTCTCAATAGACATATTCTTTTTAGACAACATTTTTTTTAATGAAAAGTCCGTCATGACCAACTCGGGCACAATTAGAGCCGCTATCGATATTGTTTTAATAACACATATTATTAAAGTATTTAAGTGTGAAATGTTGTCTTTTCTGTCACGTTTACAGACACATAGTTGAAATGGTGTTGATGTCATCTATTTTAACGGAATTAACTATTCCTTAAAAAACGTACAATATCAAAAAACAAAGAATAAACCATGTTATCACTTATACAGCATGTAATTTTTACAACAGTACACTTTTAATACAATAAATAACAAGCAATTATGCACACAATAAATTATTGTAAAAATGTTCTATAAGTTGTATAAATATACTGGACAATTATAATTGATTATTACAATTATCTCTGAGAGGTGCTGAATGCACAGATCACAGATCACAGAATGACCTGCTTGAGGCTGAACTTTATCATAAGAACACCTACAAACAATGTATGAAGAGGTGAAGAAGCCAAACGTATCTCTCCTAAGAAATCTGGGTGTAGAGGTGCAATTACAAAACTAGATGGATACCCTTCTGGGGGACAGCATTTTACTTAATGGAATTGTTGAGGAAAAATGAAAAAGTTCGATCATGGTAAGATCATGATAAGATCACAGAACAAGCATAGATTATAATAAGATAATGGTTAGATCATGGTAAAGTCATGATCTTAGTACGATCTTAGTACGATCTTAATACGATCATGGTAAGATCTTAGTAAGTTCACGGTAAGATCATGATAACATCATGGGAAGATCATGGTAAGATCATGGTAAGATCATGGTAAGATCATAGTAAGATCATGGTAAGATCATGGTAAGATCATGGTCAAATTATGGTGCGATCATGGTAAGATCATGGTGCGATCATGGTGCGATCATGGTGCGATCATGGTGCGATCATGGTAAGATCATGGTAAGATCATGGTAAGATCATAGTAAGTTCATGGTAAGAAATACAATAAGTTTAATAAATAAATCTTCTTATATTAATATATTTAATTAATCTTCTGTTAACACGTATTTAGAAGAGTACCTGTTTGAAGTTCTATAATAGTTTAGTTAATTGGAAACGGTCTACTCGAGTACACTAAACATAGGTCATGTGTTCGGCACTGGATATATATATATATATATATACTAATAAATATATCAAGCTTATTGAATGGCTTAAATAAGATGAATTTATTTTAAACTTTTGCCTCTCCTGAATGATACCTTGTAACAAACATATTTACATGATGCACTTTTCTCATAAATCTGTTTACCTATAATGTGCAATCGATATAATATATATTTTGCATTTAATCAGTAAGGACAGTAGCTAGGACGTAGTGTCCAGCAAAAAATTGTTCAGTAAAAACTGGTGAAATAGCTAAACATATACAGTGCGTTTGAATCACCAGATCTCAATTTCCTGTAAAACATTGAGGATGAAATATTGTTATGTAAACGTCATTCATCGTCTATTAACTTGCCAATTTTGACTATCATTATCTTCTTTCTGTATCTCACCATTGCTTGTTATTTTTTCATAACAAGACAACAACATGTATTTAGTAGATGTATATGTTAAATAAATGTACTTTTGGTTAACCTACGTATATATTAACCGGTTTATAATCTATAGTCGCCACTTTTGTATATAGTTAAAGATAACTATTTATTATAATTATATGTTAGATATGTTATTGAACGGACATGATAAACATCTGATGTCGCTCGGAAAAGTATCAAGCAATGCTTTCAAGTTGTTTCGATTCAAATGTTGTTAAATAGGAAACATTGATTCTGGGCATCCAATGACTAGCAAGATTAATAATAATCTATTAACAATTTTTATAAATCTGAATGTGACCAATAAAAAAATCAAGTTCTGAATATAGCGATAAACAATAATGATCACCTATAGCAAACGGACTATACTTTATGCCGGTATATATATATATATATATATATATATACTCACTCCATTTATATATATGAACATAATACCTACAAATTTGTAAAAATGTTAAACAAATAATGGACTGGCATGCTAATTTTATTGAATCTGGAAGTAAATATTGAAAATATTCTGTGTTGTACAATCTTTGAGACAGTTTAAGTGGAACAATATAAAAAATTAATATATTTGGAAATGAGGGCACATAACTGCCTCACATATTATATACTAAATTGTAAAACAAACAAAAATGTTTTATAATGTATCGTGATAGCGAGTTAACATATACAAATGCGTCTGAATACATTGGAATAATATCGACTGTGTAGAAATCAAATGTAATTATTCAATACTTCCTTGTACATTTATAACAATATCCTAGAGTATGATTGAACGTGTATGAATAAAGACAAGTAACTGTATTTTAAGCAAAATATTACGTCCAATCAGGGGTACAAGTCGATGGATTGACGAAGGGGATGGGAGCAGGTACGTCATGGCCCTCCTTTTATGGGAATATGTAGTCATTTTTATTCATTCATAATTATGAATATAAAGCATTGAACTATACTTTTTAATAATATAAATTTAAGCTCTGTAAACACTAAATAACTCTAAAGCTATGTAAATACTACAGAAAACTAAAGCTCTGTGAACACTAAAGAAAACCAAAAGCTCTGTGAACACTAACGCTGTTTGAACACTAATGCTATGTGAACACTAAAGCTCTGTGAACACTAACGTTGTTTGAACACTAATGCTCTGTGAACACTAAAGCTCTTTGAACACTAAAGCTCTCTGAACACTTAATAACACTAAAGCTCTGTGAACACTTAATAACATTAAAGTTCTTTAAACACTATATAGCTCTGCGAATACGAAAGAACACAAAAGCTCTCTGAACACTAAATAACACTAAATAACACTCAATAACAATAAAGCTTTTTCAAAACTATAATGAATTGATTCACTGAATTTTGGCGTGATCGGATATATAGATTACAAGAGGGTCGATTTTGAGGTGAACGTCTTTGTGTTGCATTTTCACATTGAAATAAAAATGTGGTAGTTCTGGCATTTTGAATTGTATTCTAATTGTATAAATTGACTAATTTTGTTGTTCCACGACACGTGGGTTTGAATTCTTTTTATAGACGACGATCTTATGATCATATATTAGTAATTGATTCAATCGATTTCGCCTAACAATATTACCTATTTGGCTGCTAATCTACAAAATATAACAAAATAAATAAAATTATAACAAGTGTTGAAGCTCTATTTTTGAATTATTTTAATATTTTGTTAAATTTATTGAAAATAAATTGAAATTATTAAACAAATTGATTCAATAAATAATAATAAATGGAATTCATTCATTTAATTACAATTTAAGCTATCAAAATTTGACAAAACATATCTACAAGTATTTAAGCAATAAATTATATTTACAGAAGTATAGTTTCATGCTCAATAAATAGATGTAGCTCCAAACATAGTATTGTTATCATAAGTTCAGTTCGTTGCCTATATTTCTCATGTATTATTGTTAAAAATATATGTTGTTATTATCATCTGAAAAGATTAAACTATATTTATCGCATATTTAACATTATTTATTTTAAATACAACCGATGTTTATTAGATATGCTTCGATAAATTTCGATTTTTCTTATTTATTGGTATTAATATTATTCTCATTCAAATAATATGTAATATATATTTTTACACGAAATTTGCATCACGAAGTTCATCTCTTTGGTCTCATTTGATGTTTATATAAATGAGATAAATATATAAATATATAATATAATATTATAATGTTCTTGGATAAAACTATCAGAAAACAAGTATCAGTAAATCTACACTATCTTAACGATATATTATCTTTTACATTGAACGTTATTTAAATAGTTTTCGACGCCTGAACATTCAATTTGCATTATATATTTTGTAAATTTCAGTATTTAAATATTGAAACTAGATTAGTGCTGGTATCAGTAATTGCCTCAATTATTATTCTGTCATTGAAAGAGATGGACTAAATTCCATAAAATATTAATTTAAAGTGTCATTGTTTCCAATTATAACTGATATTTATTTTATAATTATAGAATTATAATTTATACATTAGTTTCCTGAATTAATCACGAACATTCTACGATTAGTGGCGCCAATCGGCCTTTTAAATGTTCCTTCATTTTCTCGAATTAATAGTGCATGATTTGAGGAACACGTCTGTATTAGTATTAAATTATTTATAGTTTAACGGAGTATCGTAATATCAAATAACATATTTTCACTACAATATAAAAGGATAAATATAAACTGAAAAAACTAAAAAGTTAAGTTTTTTTGTCTTTACCCGTACCACTATGTAACAAAAAGAAAATAAATGATTAAACATAGCTGTTTAGAATGCATTGTTAACTAATATTCCAGTGTGCGTGTGTCATATACGTATGTTACTAAGTCAATTTATTAAAATTAATAAAGTTAATAATATATATTGTTTTTAAAATATTTAGTTTTACAGAGTCGCAAAAAACTATAACTGATAGGCATTACCAGTTTAAAAATATCTGAAAATTGAAACTTTTCCATATTAGAATACTAATAACCATTATTGTCATTGGAATTTTTATAAAATACATGTTATAGTAATAATTTATACATTTAATCTATCCAGTAAAATTTATAAAGCAATTAAAAATCAAAAAATGGTACATTATTCATATTCTTATAGATTCTTTACGTAGAATTTTTTTCTAGAATTTTTTTAGTCGTCTGTTGCAAACAGGACGTAATCTGTACTTGTCTGTTTAAATTTATTAATTTTGCAATAAATATCTGATAATGATGTATTTTATAGATAGGCTCCACAGATTCCTAACAGACAGATACTTTGCCCCAAGTACTACTCCATTTTTTACTATAGTCTTATATTGAAAAAAATCCTCTTACTGAAAGACACTTTTCAAAACATGTTCAAATTTCATTATTGCACTAATACCCCATCGATATTAACACATTTTCGATTGTCCTGAAACAATATTTGACAAGTTTTGGAGTATATCATGAAAGTTGAAACCTTTTTTTGATATCAAACATGTCAAGCTCTCTTGTGTAATAGAATTATGAATAGAATGACAGCTAATGAAGTGAAGCAGGTCAAAGTTTGCTTTCGGAATACAGATGACTGTTTTGCGTGGAATCAAACCTAATGCAACAGCTTAATCAGTAAATCAGTTAATTACTAACTTCAAAAATGAAAATATAAAAAAAAAAAAATTAATAATCAATTTTTTTGTATTGTCTAACTAAGTGCATTCCTTTTAAATTTAATTTTCTTGAAACGTATAAATTCCCAAAGCCAAACAAAAACATTAAGCAATTAATATAAACATTTTATTTATTTATTCATTTAATGCGATTAGTGTCTGTAGTTGTAGAATTTATTATTATAACTGAGCAACTGCAAATTTATTGTTTCTGGAAAATGTTCAACTTATTTATCGGCATATATCGGTTTTCTATTTACAAACATATACATATATTGCATATTTTCTTTCTTTTATCTTATGTGTTTGTATATCACGTGGGTGCTTCTATATATATATATATTTGGGTATAATGTATATGTTTATCAACTTAATATGTTGTCCGTCTTCCGCAAAGTATAGATAACCATAAAGCAGTGCATTTTATTAAGTCCCAAATGAATAAATTGTGTTTATTATAAAGTTGACGCACTGAAAAGTACAACCAAGCTATTTTCTTCATTTTATAACTATCTATTGACTGTTTGAGTATATATTAAGCTGTTACATTATATATATTCTATAAGGTGTAATAGCCCAAACACTGTATATATATTTTGCAAATTAAATAAAATAAAATAATATTAAATTTATATATATATATATATATATATATTATATATATAACCTCCGATTAGTTGTACTGTTTGTTAATTGGGTGATATTTATTGATTGTTTTTAAAATTATGAAATGATCAATTTAATTAAAAAAAATTTTTTTTCTTTTCTATACGCCTACAACCGAAAAAATTGCCAAATTTAAAATGTGTGTGGTTTCTTACATCTATTTTTCATACTACCCATATTTTCATATTACGCTAAAAGCGTAATATCCAAAACAAATATGTTTGACCCGCAAACAACGCTAACTGAATAAAACATGTTATCTATGGTGGCCGAGAAAGGTCAAAATTAAAAACTTAGTGATTCTTATAAAACACACTATTTAATGCCTTTAAACTCAGTGTTTTATCCAAATACACAGAGTTTTATCGAAATACACATGTGTTTGTCGAATGCCGATGCCGATGCCTATGCGAAGTATCTGAGAAAACTCCGATGTCGATTCTACAAAAAACCGACGCTGATGACAAATACCTGATTATAATATTTGTATTAAATTTTCTCGAAGTCTTATAATTTGTAATATAAAGTATACTATAAGTATTTTTTGGTAAGTAATTCTGTATGGTGTAATTATAAAATTGTAGTTATTTTGACGGCTGCCGATAGCAATTACTTAAAAAAAATATATATATATATATATAATTATTGGCATCGGAATCGGCATCGGGTTTAATTTGTCTCAGGTAATTAGCTTAGGCATCATTTTTGTAGAATCGGGATCGGTTTTTAACTATAACCGATGAGGTTTATTGTATATTTGCAGTAGAGTAAACATACTTCTTTAGTAAAAGATTAGTAAAAATTGTAGTACAATAATTATTTTATATTATAAGTTTAAATTAACAATAAATTACTATTTTCCATTATGAACGATAAAATGAAACATAATTTAAATTTGTTGAAAGTTACACATAATCCAGCAACAGTAAATATAATATTATTAAAACAGTACTAATCTACAAATTTATTGCAGAACATGCGTATTTGGATAAAAATTTAGGCTTTTGACAAACACATGAGATAAAACTGTATGTTTTTAGTTAAAGACTGAGTCTTTTATTAAAACTCGGTGTATTTAGATAAAACACAGAGTCATTCGATAAACACATGCGTATTTAGATGAAACACTGAGTCTTTCGAGAAACATATGGGGGGATTTTAGATAAAACACGGAGTCTTTTGACAAACACATGTGTATTTGGAAAAAACTCTGTGTTTCAAGGCAATAAACGGTGTATTTTACAATAAACACAGAGTATTTACGTTTGACCTCTCTCGGCCACCAAAGTTATCACTTACACACTGGTCACTGTTTACAACAATACAATCACAATCTATTCAATACTAAGCAATTATTCTTACCGTCAATTATTGCATAAATGTGTTTTTATTTATTTGAACAATTACAACTAATATGATCTTTTATTGTTTGTTATTCCAATAAGTTAATTATTCTTTTTTGTGGCACACGAATTTTTTAAATACTTAGTTTTAATTATTTATTGTTACTGCCTTGTTTAATTAGTTTTATTATTTAATTTTTTTAACCATTTCTCGCATTAAATATTGGGGTTTTATATCATATATTTTCTTTTTGTTACATAGTTGGTACGGGAATAGACAAAAAACTATACTTTTTAGTTCTTTCAGCCTATATTTATCTATATCATAATAGTTGTCCAAAATTGTATTTGATATTACGGTACTCCGTTAATTTATAATAAATTAATTTAGATAAAATTATAGACATGTTCCTCAAATCATGCACTATTAATTCGAGAAAATCAAGAAGCATTTAAAAGGCCGATTGGCGCCACTAATCGTAGAATTTTCAAGATTAATTCAGGAAACTAATGTATAAATTATAATTATATAATTATAAGATAAATATCATGTATAATTGGAAACAATGACACTTTAAATTAATATTTTATGGAATTTAGTCCATCTCTTTCAATGACAGAATAATAATTGAGGCAATTACTGATACCAGTACTAATCTAGTTTTAAAATTTAAATACTAAAATTTATATATATATATATAATGCAAATTGAATTTTCAGTCGTCGAAAACTCTTTTAATAACGTATAATGTGAAAGATAATATAATTAGGATAGTGTAGATTAACCGATACATGTTTTTTGTTATTTTTATCCAAGAACAATAATATATTATAAATATAAAATGGGACCTGAATGAGATATTAAGTTCAAAATAGTAAACTAGCGGTTTTTAATTAACCGGTTTTCATTAAACATTTTCAGTTAGCCATAAAACAAGCTGTTTATTCAAAGTGTCGTTCTACAAACAAATTATAATTTATAATTTTTTTTAATAACCTACTTTTGGTGCTAAATAATGTTTTGATGTAGGAGTTATCCATGGCATATACTTAACTTAATTTCTACTAATTTGTACCAGAGGAAAACAATTTAGGATTTTGTTATGCTTTTGATAAATAAATGTATTCATTAATTCATTTGAATTAGTACAGTCTGCATAATTTAGAATACTTTTAGATTGTAGACTATCAATGTTAATTCTTTATTTTGAAATGTGTTTGATATCTAGTTTATTTCAAAATATATGTTCTGAAATTTTATTATTGTGTTTTTTAATAAACATTATCTATGATTGAAATGGAAGATTGTGTTATTCTTGCCGCTGAAGTTATTGTTAGATATACTTATGTTTACTAATTAAGTTATAAAAGTATTGTTTTATATGTCGGAATATTTACATTATATTTGAGGAAATTAATATTTAGGTAACCTGCAATAATGATATGAATTGTTTAAAAGCATTTTGTATAATATACTATTAATATTAACACAATGATATTTGGAAGTAAGAGTAATTAAAGTTTTCTGATTCTAATAGTATATTTCTACTGTCACTATTTCAATGCCTTTCTATTTAATTAATAAATGATGTCCTTGAGTTACATTAATTGTGCTTATAATAAAATTGAAACACCTCAATGGCTTAACCGTTATGAAAAATCAATAAAATGTAAGTTGGCAATATGTTATATTAATTGTACAATTTGACTAATTTTTTCTGATTTTACTTAATATAATACAATCAATTTTAATATTAATTAATTAATCAATTTCAATTAATATTGCTTTCAAAGCAAGATACGTGTTTACTATGTATATTTAAACTATTAATATGTAATGAATATTGATAAACATGGAGTTAGAGTCTAAAGTAAATTATTAAAATGAATCTATAATAGAATAGTAAACATGAAAAAGAATTGTGAGTTCAGATTGGATTCTAGATATGCCTTCAACAGTAAAATATTATTTGATTGGAACCTTCAGACAAAATCAGCTCACCAGATAAAAATAAAAGAAATAAATCAGAAATAATAAAACATAAATTAAAAGAAAGGGTGACTATATAACAAAGAAAACTGACAAAAGGATACACAAAAGGCAAAGGAGAGGAAATAATAAAACTGGAAATAACAAGAGTATAAGTTTCTAGAAAAATCTCAAGAAAACCTGAAAACAAAGGGCCACTACACTGTATGAGTAAGGCTCAATAAACAAAAACTTGAATACATTTATTTGTTGGTAGGCCACTGTTTCGTTAAATATGTCTGACAATTTGTAAAGCACAGAAATATATATATATATAAATATAAACAATTTTAATAAATAATAATAAATTAATTTCCATAAGTTGTTGACTTCACTCTAACTCTAAGCTGTCTTTATATAGTGTTTAGATGGTGTAAATTACATTTTTTAAAGATGCTCATTTTAGCTAATGATAGTGTTATTCAAACCTAACTAGTCTGAAGTCGGATAAAAAGTAGCATTAATTCCGAAATTGTACTGAGTCAGTTTATGTTGAGAACAAATGCATTTGAGTAAGCTTTAACCATAGCGTTCCTTCAGATGCCAATATATAAGATGTGTAATTTTATTAATCTTTAAAATTAACTCTCTTATCATTGTTCGTCATTAAAGATATCATGAGTTGTATAACTTCTGCCAACGTCATCAAACTGAAGCCGGTCCACAAGCCCAAACTACCTCCGATTGACGACATCAGGGTAGATATCGTTATAGCACGACTTGCGGTTGTCCATTCACAGTCTACAGATCCCGGAAAAATGTCTATCGCCACTAGACTTGCTACATCGGAATCATTTTTGTCGGTAATGTTATACCCGAGGGCTTCGGCTTTCGAATAGGCAGTACGAATGAGTTTAGTCAAAACTTCTGCGACGTCAGTTCTATTCTTGGGAGGCCAGTTTCCGATTACAATAGTTTGATGATACTCGTGGTATGAGCAGGGGATATAGTTACACATGCTAGCAGGAATCTGTTTCTTTTTGAAGTCGAGTCTGGCTTTCCAATAACACAGCGACCGATTATGAAATCCAGATTCCCACAAAAAATTGCTTAAAATTATCTTTTTATTTTTGTACCAGGTATGGTATTCTGAAAACGTCGTGTTTTTAACTTCTCTAGGTTTGAAATTACTATTATAAAGAAGATATTCTGGAATAAAGTGACACAAAGACACATTCTTATACAAAAATGTGGGAACAATTTTAGCATCGTCCATACAACCGCATTGTTTAATCATGTCTTCCTGGCCAGTAGAATCCCGGCATTCTGAAATCGTTCGGGTAAATACTTCCGTTCTCGGCGGCCGCTTGGAAAATTCCGTAGTAAGATTGATTTTTGGCACTTTGTAGAGACAAGGTTGAATTTGAGTAGATACATCATGCATTCTTTTCATTTTTAACTCAACATCGATAAATGATCCTTGGGGAGCTTTTCTGCGCTCTTTATGAAATGCAGGTCGCGATCCAGGTGTATGAATACTGATAAAATATCCGGGCATAAATTTTGCCTGCAATGTAACAAGATTATAATTTTTTTTAAAACACTATGCATCAAATATTTAGCTTACAGAAACATACCATTGCAATGTTTACTTACTAATTTTCGATTCGTATTTATATTGACTGGAATTCCAGGTTTTAGCAAGAGTTGTAGTCCAGTTCCAGGTCCCGCTGTCCCAACATTTCTTTGTTCAGGATGAAATCGATAACAAGCAAAATACGTGGGATGCCAATACAGAGTGAAGTTGCGAAAATCGCAGTATTGATTCATATATTGACATGAAATGATGTGGTCCTGGGCAGTAAAAAACAAATCGTTTTTATCAGCAATACTGCGTAAAAGGCTTCTTGTAACGTATGGAGATTCAAAACCACCCTTAAGTCCCTTCTGATATGATATTAAATTGAGTGATTCTGTGATAATGTCAAACTTTTTTCTTAACAGATTATTATCTGAGCTTGGAAAATTGGATTCTTTAATTTGTGATATCCTTTCCGTTGGACAAAATGTGACGTCGGGGAAGACAAATGTGTCCAGTTCAACAATTGTGCTCCACGTTTTTGGATAAGTATAATACGTGTTTAAGAGATTGTAAATATCATTGCCTAGACCAATGTATCCACCAATAATTAACAATATCCAAATCACTTTCTTGAGAGTAAATTTTGTAACAAGATGACCAAAGCCATGGGCGGAAGTTGTCGTAAAAAAATCATTGAAAGCAATTCGAGCCTGCATATCTTTTTGGCTGTACTTATGAATGGGTCAATACATTCCAACGGTCTATCGCATTTAAATAAAGCACAAACACAACGGAAACTTTTAACCGTATACTGTCCCATTCAGCAAAACAAAATCAACTTTCATTAATATAAAATGAAAATTCTGTACATATCGTTTGTTTATATAAATAGTTTTGCATCTAAAAATTGTTATGGTTGGCAAAAACACTTTTCGTAACTGCACCAATGAAAGGGCTCTACGATATTTTAATATTATTAGTACAATGCTTTATACTGAACGAAATAATTCGTCGTATATATTATTATTAATTCTAATCGACTAATTATCTACTAAAGAACACTATGTTATTTATGATGTATATACAATTGTGTATCTATAACAAAATGCCAGTAAGCAATTTAGTCAAAATTAATTGTTTGGCTATACTTATGATTAACACCATATTCAAGAATGGAGTTTATATTATAAAATAAACATGTCATCGTCATCAAAAGAAACTAAGTCAATGAAATGATTTACAATAGAAAACTTTATTGACTGAGTATATCGAAAGAAGCCATCAACTTGTTTCGATCTAATAAAATAGTTAAACCAAACATTGGCCCTCTTGAAAAGAAAAGCATTGAAGAAATTGTGAAAAGTCGATATGATATTGTTTTAAAACCTGCCTTATATCAAGGATCGATATTTGACACATAATTTAATGGATAATTAAACACAGAATCTGTACTTTAGTGATTGAAGGATCAATCGTTACTAATCACAAGAGACATTAGTGTGTTATAATTCATATATATATATATATTAATTAATCTATAGAGTCATCAAGTTTTGTATGCGGCGATGTCAGCTCAAAAGAAAGTTACTCTATTTTTTACGATTTTTTTTAAGAAACCCCTCTCTCCTGATTGTCGGATCAAAAAGAGGTTTGCCGACTGGCATCCTTTTGTAAAACATATTGTTAGAATATTCTACTATTATATTAAATTATCAGAAAGAAGTTATAGTTGGCTTGTTGCCCCATACCTAACGTTTCGGTTCCAATTTTTTTCTCATCGAAAGGAATTTAGCCGATTTGTTTCCTTATATCATATCTTATAAAGTGAGTTAAAATCCCTCCGTAGAATAAAAATATGGTTCAATTTAAGCAAATGTTTGATGATAAGCAACACAAACTTTTATATAAAATTTAGTTAAATTAAACAAATAACATCGACATAGATAATAATTAATTATTGATGCACCTATATTAATAATAACTTATAAGATATGAAACATGTATGTTTATGTGAACATATCCATGAAGCTAATAATATATGATTAAAAGATTATGTTGTATGTCCGTAATATAGAGCAGTATTAAATCTCATAAGATAAAATATTTCTCCAAAACGAATGACAAATCATATATTTCCATATAAAAATCAAATTCTTTATGGAGACATAAATAATGTCTGCATTACAAATAAAAACTTTAGCCTTTCAACACTAAAAAAAGTAAGTAATACTATCAAGTTCTTTTGTTGCAGATCTGTGTTGACTTCATGATTTTCCAACTTTTATTAAATACTTAATACAACAAATTGATGTGATACCGGAAGCAAACTGTTGAAATGAATAAGATTATTAATATAATTCCTTGCCTGGAATAATACCTAGCCTGTGAATAGGTTTTAAATATTTGGGCTCTTTATATATTATTCATATACTTAATAATAATATGGTATCTGACTGAGAGTACCGCCGTCACTTTTAGAAAGTTAAATGTCGTCACACAAGATGTAATGTTAGTTGATTTAATCCCTTGCCACATTGCAGGATTTAGTTATTGGATTTTCTTGCGTTCTAGTTTCTGAATTTGTGATGTTATTATTATTATTAATGTTATTATATAGGGATGTTATTTGTATTGTATTATCTTAATTTATGGCTTTCTACAATATACATTTACAATATGTATACATAATAAGAGTTAAATGTGTATGATGTAAGAGGTTGGATTTTCCTGATTTATTATTTAAATTACTTGTATGGTTTTAACATTCATGTTTGCTAAGAAATATAACATAGCATGTTTACTATAGTTTTTAAATGTATGATTTTCTATTGTTTCTAGGTGATTGAACAAACAAATAAATTTGCGATAAATACAAGTAATGGTTTTAAAAATATTTTTTTAGTTAAAATTTTTATAGAAAAATGTAATGACATTTTTATTAATAATTTTTCTAATAAATATTTAAAAATGTATAATAGTGTCAATCAATGAAAAACTTTAACAATTAACACTAGAAAATAAATACATTAAATAGAAATTGAAACAGTTTTAAAAATTTAAAGTTCAAAGCAAAAAAATAATAAAAAAATAACACATAATCGAAACTCCAAAAATTACAAATATAATCTGGTTAATCAGAAAATTATCGTAATATATAAGTAATTCTCCATAGTTAAATCAATTAAAAAGAGTACTTAACACAATAATATTGGGGATAGTGATTATATTGCAAAAAGGTTTTTTAATATATCATTTTGCTCAGGTAAGATTTATTATATCGATAAATATGTTTACAAACTTTGTGAATACATTGCATTGTATTAAAATATAACATAAAGGTAGGAAAAAATTATGAATTGAAATCTATGTAAATGCTATAGGTGAAAAATTCGTCTTTTCAAAAAGAAATTTTCCATCATTTTATTGTATTAGAAGCAATAATAAGGTAATTATTGAATGAACTGAGGTAATAAGAGGCAGTTAATAACTATATTAACCTACCATGTATTTTACAAATTAGAGTAGCACCCAACTAGTGATCGAAAGTCACGGACGTACCTCCTTTTACAAAACGGCACTTTTCCCTCTTTGACTAAATATGTTTTAATACGTTTTGGCGCCTTTTATAATAGGTATATAAACACCACCATATTACATTGTGCCTACCCTTGCAAATGTATGGGTGGTCCTCTGCCAATAAAAGTCAATATTAAAGCGCATTTTTATCTGACATATAACACATTTATATATATATATATTTTAATGTAACTATTCTCTGGAGATGTATTATTTATTATCCGTAGATTGTAAGCGTTTATTTTACTGAAATTTAAGTAATTGCAATGCAAAGAATTTGTTATTTCTGAGTTAAATAAGCAATTGATTAATCAACTTTTGAAAAATAAATGAATAATCTACGGCAGAGAATATAGTCATATTGCTACGTTATCAATACGACATTATAAATATAGCACGAAGCGAAGTTGAGTGCTATATTTATAATGGAGTATTGATTGATTAGCAATATTACTATTATCGAATTTATGGTTTATGGATTTATTATTTAACAATTATTTAAATTATTATTAAATTTTGTAGTAAGTAATTATAATTAGCCAAACAATTTTATCCTTGTGAGAATGTCGAAACGCAACTTTGTCGAAGTAGATTTACCATCACTATTACAACATAAAAGAACAAAATCAACCATATATCAACAAAACGCTTCTTTTAATGCACTCAAAGAATATA
>JAUZND010055555.1:0-18844 GCA_034780555.1 Coelogynopora nodosa
GCTGGCCAGTGACGGCTGCCTGCGCTCTCTGGCCGTCAACTTCCAGACGATCCACACGGCCCAGGGGGACCTGATCTTCCACAAGGGCGAGAGTATCGACCAGCTCTGCTTTGTGGTTTCGGGGTCTCTAGAGGTTATTCAGGATGACGAGATTGTGGGCATATTAGGTGACTGACTCATGTCGCATTGAAATGTATATGTATTTCTTTAATATAATAATAATACTAATTACGAAACTACATATTAGATAAAATATTAATGTTCGAGGCAATGTATCTGTTTTACTTTATTGAATAAAAACATAAGTTATGTTGGTGATACAATATGCGTTAATTTGATAGATTAATATAATATAATTTTTACAAAAATTGGGGCAAATAATATCAACATTTTCATGTGATTTTTTTATTGATGTGCATTTTATTACTTTTGTTCACATAACAACATAGCAGTTTAAATTTGTAACAAAAATATAATTATTAACAAAAAGGTAATTGATCGTCTAAAAGTTCGCTACCTTTCAGCAACGGACCTTTCACGTATTCTAAAAAGTTTTTTTTAACAAACAAAAAATAACAGCATCAACTTTAAAAGAAAGAATTATGTATTGCAATGAAATGAAACCCTCATTTATGTACTTTTTTTTATTGCAATAGACAAGATTTATGCATTATTTATTTATTTTTTATTGCTGTAACTTTGCAATTATTACGATTCTTAACCAACAAAAAATTTCAACTGTTTTCATTAATTTACAAAAACCGTGATTTATTTCTTCTTGCTTATGGCTTCCTGTACTTGCAAAAAAAAACTCTTAAAAATTCTATGTTGGCTACGAGAAGAGGTCTGAACCAATCTCCGCTTCACTATCCAACTAACTGACCATACATATTGATCGCAATACTATAATATAATACGAATAACTCTCCGAATAACTCTCCGAATAATCAATAATTAGGCAAAGGCGACGTCTTCGGAGAGGCCTTCTGGAAGGATCCGGCCCGGGTGAGTCACTCGAGCGCCACCGTGCGAGCGCTCACCTACTGCGACCTCCACGTCATCAAGCGGGACAGCCTGCTCGAGGTGTTTGACTTCTACTCGGCCTTTGCCAACAGCTTCGCCAGGAATCTCGTGCTCACCTATGACCTGAAACAACGGGTAAGCGCTTGCTTATGACGTCATCATATAGCCAGCTGTCTTTTTGTGGGCCGCGTAGGACGCTGAGTTGTGGATTGAGTTCAAGGACCTTGATTACGACCTTTATTGTTTTACATGTAATATAAAAATTGGTACTATTGTTTTTAATTTAATTTGTTTATATATAGGCACTTTTTGTAAATTATTAATTATGTTAGTCAGTAAGTTTGTCGGTTTAAATTAGCTACGTTATTGAATACGTAATTGAACAATGTGTTAACTCTCTTATATTAATCTAATTCAGGAGAAAAAATGATATGTTTACTAACAATATTTATTAAAGAAATATATTTCCCTTTATTAACGAATTATATAACACATTGACAATGTTAGATTTTCTCTGCAGGATCAGTTTTGTTTCTTATTTAGAAATATTAAATAATATAAAAGAACGCTGTTCAACAAGTGAGTCACCAGTCTGATTCTTTGCTAATTATTCATGGATCACCGATCAGGTTTAAAGAGGGGTATTGCGTGGGTATGTGCCGCACATGAGTGAGGGTTCTATCCCCAGTTCTCGGACAGAATAGACCTTGTGACCTTGAGTGCACATCTAACTTGCTTGCAATCTAACTCCCTTTCTTTCTAGTAGGATAAAATTACTATAGTATAAATTTAAGTGGTATTCTCTCTCTATGATAATTTATTTAGTTTAATGTTTTCAGCAATGTATTACTATAATATCCATAGTATGTCAATATGTATAGCATTTAATAAAGAATAGACTGAAAATGTTATTGTTTATTTTACATTACAGATTACTGCGCACATGCGTGATTATTGAACATGACTAAACATAATTCTATAACCGATTCAGCCGAATACAGGCCTCACTATACTTACTTTATTGACCTTGTTTATAAAAAAAAACAATTCCATATTCTTTTCTATACATACAATAATCTATAGTTTCTATAATAGTATATACTTCAATTGCAAAACAGTCATGCGCATTCAAAACATTCAAAACGCATGCAGTGTAGAAAGGTCAACCCAACCGCAAGGTCTAAATCAATGACAGCCATCTGGTCAAACACAACTGCAATACAATTTCGATTGAACATTGAACATAAATTGAAATCCCCATTTAGTTGGTTCACTACCACTATGAACAACCGGAATGTATTATGGGAATCGCTTTCAACTAATCAATTAAAGTGTGATTCTACATATACCCTCGGCTACAGTTACCCTCTCTTTCATCTCAAAAATATTTTGGTTAAAATAACATCTATTGTATATATACAACATTATTTCTTCGCGATCCTTCAAAGTAGTAGTTGATAACTATAGTTATATACTTTCCCCCTTTTCTCCAACAACACTCTTGCCTGCTACATTTAAGGCAACAATGTTTTGATCTCACACTACTTTATAAAGACTTCTGTAAATAAAGTATTTTTTTGCTCACATGGTGTAAGAAAACTATTGTCCTATTATACGCACATATGCAAGTATAGGACAAAATGGAAAGAATAAGGATATCTAAAATACTATCAATCTACAGAAAGGCGCGCATCAATCTGAATTGGTATATGGGTTGTGGTTTTGTCTCATTATATCTATATATATATATGTGACTTGAGGAACTTATGGAACCAGGATTGAAGGAGGAGTATCTATATAGTTCAAACCCTGGACGTATATTTCGGGGTGCGTGTGCCAAGACACCACCTTGAAATCGATCAATTGGAAGGAATTGATACTCGCCCATAATCAATAGATCATGTTTCGAAGAAATTATTTTAGAGCTGAGCTCGGTTCGTACTGGGGAAAACGTTCTGTGTCAGAGAGGAAGACAAATGCGTCTCTTCACCGGATGAAAGAAACATAGAAAGTTACCTTATTGTATTACTAAATCTCATAGAGACTAAATAAGTTTCCAAACTCAATGCTTTTTGTCAAAATCACTCAAATGATGTTAAAAATAATTTTTTCAGTGTCAGTTTATTAAAAGGTTAATTGTGGGTTGTGGGGAAGGGATTTTGTAACAGTATTCCGTTTCAATATTTTGGAAGATTAAAATGTTGACAAATTTAAAACACTGAGATTTCTAAAAACCAATTTAAAATAAGCTTTATTTTTTATTTTTGTAATTATTGTATTTATATGTTCTGGTTTATTGAAATTTACTGTATTTATGCCGAATATAATTATTTTAACAGTTTTTTGCATAATATATCAGATAATAATATACTCAAAATTACGATATATATGTACGTAAACACTTTGAATGTTCTGAATGCTATTGTTAGCTATCGTCAATTGGAGAATTTAATTTTTTTAAATTGTTTTCTATAGAACAAAATTATATCAAGTTTTTACGGAGTACAATTGTATTGTTAGGATCTTCTATATTTAAGTATAGAACAATTTTGATTATATAAACAAAATTGTTTACAATATTGATTGAAATTAAATAACCAAGTTTATAATTTAAAATTAAAAGCTGTTCTATGACACTAATAAAGTTTACATAAAAGCTATAATAAGGTATTTGACTCCGAATATCCGTCATTATACGTTATGGGAATGGGTAACTTTAAATGTCCCATTGTTTTTGTCATTTGGTCAATAAACATGTTTAGCTCGTTACAGGTTCTATTTTATAATATCTATAAATCTATCTTTAAACTTTTGTCATCAAAAGCAACTTTAATATATAATAATTCGTTGATTATTACATTTCGAATAAATTCTTTCATTTAATAGTTAATTCTTCATGGCTCATAATAAATGTTACTATTAATGTATGAGTTAAATCAATTTAACGATACCGAAGTTTTCCTGACTATTCTTTTCATTAGCAAATGCCTACCTCCTTTCAAGTTAACTGAATATTACTAAATGGATTAATTTAAAACTATTTACAACTTTAGAACAAATTACAACAATAAATTTCGTTAAACGTTATAAATATTTAAACAGATTGTTTTACGCAGTCAATTATAATTATTTATTCCAGCATATCCATTATTATTATTATTATTATAGGTCCAAGTTGACAAATCCAAATGCTCTTCATAACTGGAAATGAAAATCTATAGCTATTAACAATTTATGAGAATTGGTATTTTCTTTAATTTATATAAAAAATATAATATATTAAATGAAAATTAATTATTTAAATCTAAATAAATTATAACGTTTCTGAGACAACATTAAAAATGTTATTTGTTAACATTTATCTTAATATATATTTAGTTAATTAAATATTCTAAATAATTGGTTGTGACTTAAATCCGGAGCAAAAATGCGGTGGAAAAACCGGAGGAATAAATAACTAGTTTTTTAAGGTCGGCATTCAAACAAGTAACAAAAATAAACAAACAATTTTAATTTTAATAATATAATTATTACTTAAAATTGGTTATAATTAATTTATTTGTACATTTCAGAATTAATTTAAATGTATACGTATTTTGACCATTTTTATCGACATTCTAAAATCCCTTAAATTTGTTTTTATTAATTAATTTGATTATTTTAAAATCCAATTTCTTTATTTTTAATACTTTTGCATTGATGACCTTAAAAAAGGTTAAATTTCCTTAAGATTTGTCCTCTGGGTTTTCCTCCGGATTATGCTTCAAAAATTGCCTCAATTCAATATGATATTAAAAAATATATATTTTAATTGTTTACTAAAAATTATTGAAATATTTTTTTATTTTTTTAGGAATTAATTGACTATGATTCTACTATTTAACTAATTACATTTAAAATGATGTTGATTTTTAGATAATCATAAAGCAAAAATGTCTAGCCCTTTAGCTCTCTTTCAGCCTCTTTTGGAAACATTACTCGAGGTTAGTGATTTGATAAGAAATATTATTTTTTAATAACAACAAACATTATATATTGAAATAATGAACGATTGAACTAATGAACGATTAAACTATTGAACTATATTACTAAATATCAAAATAAATGATATTGTTTTTACTATTAATTTATTTAAAGTCACTATCAGAAATAATGTACAAAAGATACTGATAGCTAGTAAATTAATTTCATCGACGTTTTTCTCAAAAATATTACTTTAAGTTATACTACTTAAGAAAACAAGTGGTAGTATTCAGCATATTATGTATAAAACTAAATGAATAACACTCAATAATAATAACTTAATCATTTTTAATGCGTTTCTGAAATATCAACTTGTTAGTTGAAACAGTGAATTAATTAATTGAATAAACTTAATAAAATTAAAGTTATTAATAAACCCAATGGACCATGGTCTACTGAAGCTATCAAACACATGCAACTTTTGTTTTACTTACTTTGATTGAATATTGACAATTCAATCAATATATTATATTTTTATTGATTTTTATAAAAAAATACATACATGTAATATAGGTATATATCGTTTAAATTCTATGATTTAAAAAAAATCATTTTTAAATTTAGAATAACGTACAAAAGTTTATGTTACATGTAAAAGGAGTATTAACAAAACAAAAATAAAATAAGGAATTATATGTAAAAGTAAATGTTGATATAACTGTATTCTTATATATTAATAGTCAACATCCAAATAAAAAGTCACAGTAAAATGATAAATATGAAATTGAACTGTTGTTGCTGCAAGTTTAACATTCAACTAAAAAATAAATACTATGCGCTATTAATTTTAAATGTTGAATGAAACTTTTGTTTACATATTTTATATCTTTTGTATTAGTGAAAAAATACCTTTTTAAGTTGTGATGATGTGATTAAAAATGTAACGTTTTCGTGAGTAAGGGAGTTTTTTTGTGCCATTCTAACCCATATATACAGTATATGAATGTTAACTCAAATGTTAGCAAGATGTAATGTTGAATCTACCATAAATGAGCCATTTAATTTAATATTAAAACTGAATATTTGTAATGTATAAGTTGACCTTTTCAAGTACCAGAGCGCCTTCAATCTTAATGGACAATCTTATCTTCAGTATATAGTTCGTATGTTAGCTATATATTTACTTGATACTATTGTAGTTGAAATAGCTAACTCATATAGCTTGAAGTCAAATTTTACATTACGAATAAAATTGAATTTTTAATGTTAATATTCATATTCATATTAATTGTCCTAATTATAAGTATTCGATTTTTCAAGTGGAATGCCCAGTTCAAGCGAAATATATCTGTAGATTTTTTAAAATGTCATGGAATGTGCCATTTTACCTTTATAGTACATATGTATAATAATGAATATGAATAAGACCTTTGTCAAAAGCACTTGGTGAAAAAGTACTTGGTGAAGTCAAATTAAACATGACAAATACAACTTTTACCATATAAATATTATACCGCTGTTTGGAAAATATTTATATACTTAACGTTTATATCAAAGATATTTACTTAATTAATAGCGTAATGTTTAAAATACATCATAATTATTTTATTATATTAATTGATGTATCATTTTTACTAAAATTAACAATTAACATGAAAATAAATTACATAAATAATTTAATAAATGTAATTAAATTAAATATAATGTTATGCTAGCAATAATATTTGTTAATATACATGTTTTCATAATAAAAATATAATGCTAACGTTAGGTTATCACATAATAAATAGTATAATAATAAACTAATACTTACTATAACGTTACATGAATAACGTTTGGATTAATAACAGCGTAACGCAGACAACCTGGCAATATATTATTCGTTTTGTTGTAATTACAGCGGATCTTTCGTAAATTGACCGACGTCAAGCGCGAGAAAGAACTCGCAGAACGGCGCAAGAACGACCCAGCCATCTCAGAACTCAACGCTGACCACCCGGTGCGCAAACTCTTCTCGCGCTTCAAGAAGATCGGCGGGGGCGGTGGCGGTGGCGGTGGCGGCGGCGGTAACGGGAACGGCTCCCCCAGCCGCAGTTCAACACCGGACGCCGTCACCCCGGGCGACTCAACGACCAACATGACCCTGCTGGGTGGCAGCGGCCCCCTAGGCGGTTCTTCTCCCTCGGGGAGCATCTGGTCGATGAACGAATCAGCGGTCAAGTGGTCCTCGTCCCGTCTTCCTGCGACGGGCTCGACGCAATTCGACGACGACGCTGGCGGGCCGCCGTCGGCTGAATCGCTGGTGATGGGGATCACTAGTGAGGGGGGCAGCACTCTGCCTATACCCCTAGTCGGAGTGGTGACACCAGCGGCGAAACCGATACTACCTCGCCCCGCCTCTAAGTGGGGCCGCATCATGTCCAAACAGAAGACGATCCAAGAAGAGGATTCCAGTACAGCGGCTAGCCAAAAACAGCGACTTCTTACACCGCAATTGAATCCGCCTATTGTCCCGCCGCTAATGAAAGTTGGTGGCGTCGCCGCTCCGTCGTCGTCGTATGACGCCAGTCTAATCGACTCGCTGCGTGAGATTCGTTCCGAACTCCACTCAGAAATCGACAGCCTTCACCGGAAGATGTCCTCGGTCAACGATCAAATCCAGTCGCTCATTCACCGGTTTGATCAGCAGCAGCCAACTTTTGCCCACACCTATCGGCCCTCGGATGCGGTCGAGCTTTCCAAGCAGCAGCAGCAGCAGCAGCAGCACAACCTGCAACAACAACACCCCTACTCGCATGTTCACTCGCAGCAGCACATGCGACCGATCGTGCTCTGCAACCACTGCGGTGGTGAGAGGTTCAGTGACATGCTCTCGACAGCTTCCAACAACAACTCCTCCTGCAGCCCAGACTCGAGCAACGCCGCCACACCCACCACGAGTACCGCCGGTGACGCTCCTGCCGCTATGGTGGGCGGCGGGTGTAGTCAACTCTTTCAGTCCGTGAACAATGATACGCTTTCCTCTTCGGCGGCGTCCTCCGTAGTCACCTACCGAGGGAACCTTAATCGGCTCTCCTCGCTCGATAAAGCCTTGCCAATTCCCCAGTCCTCCACATCGGCAGTGGTCAACACTAGCCCACCCGGTGTGACGTCAACGACGGTGGCCTCGGCGCTGTCGAGTGTCCCGCCTGTATCGGCGGTAGGAACACCACCGGTGGCAGCCACGACATTCAGTAATCAGCTAAGACAGCGGTTACAACTTAGTCATTCGGATCTCGTGTAGGCTGTTTGTTGTTTGTTAAGACTTTTTTCATCATATTAATCGATTCATTTTTATTAATGTTAAGGTATTTTCCTCCGTTGTTTTTATACAGGGGCTATCCTCAGTCTGTTGATTATTACTTATCAAAATTACTAACCAAATATTAGATGTTTGATTCGTCTATTTTTTACTTTTTAATATGTTTATATAATGAGTTCGCTAATATTCGTTATATTTATATATATAAATAAATAAAAAGTATCTATTGTATTGATTTAATTTAAATTGGTTACTAATTAAATAGGTTTAAAATATTTTGGTTTTAATTGTTTGAAATAGTTATTTTGAAATAGTTATACATTATCATTTATATTTTGTATAAAATGTTAAGGTTTAAGCGTGTGTAGAAATCCTGGAGTTGATTATTTTCATGGATGCATACCGACTATTTCCGCCAATTATAAACCTTTGCCAAAGTATCTAGGCCGATTTTATAAGCTACCCTTCCTCTTTACACATTTGTTGTCATGTAAGCACACATGTTTCCTACTCTAAAGTAGTCTTCCTTTATTGCAGCTGTGTTATAAATTACCTGTGTATAGATACCCTCTTTTTTTCGTTCTTTTTAATTCAACATCACTTTGCATTATCTGGTGGTATCTTTATTAAGGAATACATAATTTGCTCTATTTTATTTAGTTTAAAAGAAAATTTACGACGCAATTAGGCCTATCACGGCTAAAACCTAATAGTGTAAAAATTGTAATATCTTACTGCATCAGAGGATTATTGTGTACTGCAATTTACATTTTCTAAAATGAACAGACATAGTACTTGTAGGTGACTTTAAGGTATTTCTTAAACTTTTTATTATGTTTGGTTTATCCATACTAAAATTAACGGATTTGTATTAAATAAGCTCAGAGCCCATTACAATATTACGAGTCAACATGTCGTAAGCATGCGTTGTGCACGTTACTATAAATTGCACAATGCACGAAAGACTTAAAGTTTACACAATAATAGCAGACTAAATGCGTCATATTTTACAGTGAAATTAAAATCGATATTAGGGCTCATTCAATCCATGAGTGCTCAGCTGAAATAAATATGTTCATTACAGTAAAAGTTTTTTTGCACACATTGACACTCTACAAATTTATTGAATACAGCTTAATATATAATTGAATATTATATAATTAAATATTTAATATTGAATTAAATATAATTTAATATAATTACTACATCAATAAAATATATTGTTTTAACACACATGCTATTATATGTTTTCAAACTATTCCTTTTTGTTATCTCCAGTCAATACTCGTTAGTTAAAGGTTATGGTATAAATGTATTGTATGTATATACACATCTCACATATAACATAATTGTCATAAATTTACCTACTTGTCCCTATCTCCTCATTGTATTTGTAATAACTTGTAAATTATTAATTAACAAGTGCTCAATTAATTTAAATTGATGCGTAATATTGCTGACAGTGTATATTGAGGTATTCTCTTTGTATTCTATTTGTTTTTTAATATATAATGTTGTTCTTCTGGCCACTCGAACGATATAATATGCAATAACAGCATATGCAGAGGGGTTTAAAACAGAAAGCTTTTTATTTTAATTAAATATATTACATTTTATTTATGTGATATTATATCATTAACAGTTTATTTCCAATCCCATTTGAACTCAAACATTGCTACCCCAAGTGTGCCCAACAAGTTTACCGATCAGGTTCCCTCAACAGTGTAAAATTCCTTTTTGTATCTCCCAAATTATCTCTTTCTCTCTCTCTCTCTCTCTCTAAACTTTTATTCTGTGATATTATCCGCATTACCTCAATCAGTCAAATCAATGGGTTTTGAATGTGTTTGATTTTTTGCCAACAGAACAAACATACTGCTGTAACGCACAATATTAGCAGTGTAATATATATCATTATGAGCTACGAATATCAATAATTTGAAAATATTGAACATAGTACTGAGCAGTTTTATAAAAACGAAGATTTAATAATCCCGAAAATGTATTATTTTATTTAATTGTCGAAATTTAATTTAATTTAGTATAATATATAATATATAATATATTATATTATTTTTCAAACGAAATCTGTAAATGTGATTTTTTTGGCAGACGGTTTGATAAAGACATGACATGATAATAAAAATTTAATAAAATGAATGAATAAACAAACCTCTCTCTGTAAAATGATCCACTTAAAAAGAAAATATATATAAAATTTTATTTTAATATAAGTGTAAACTTGTAAAAAATGTTCAATAAAATAATTTTTCAATTAATGAAAATTAAAAAATATTTAAAAATATAAGACGAGAAACAATATTTTTTTAAATTATTAGATTGAATTAAAACAATAAAAGGCTGAGAAATTAAAAAACCAAGAGACATTTCAGTTAATTAAATGGTCCACATGTTTTCATGGCAACAGAATAGGTTGGTTTGTGTGCATTGTTGGTAAGATTGGTTTTATATATTAAAAAAATGTTTAAATTAATATTAAATAATGAGGACGGTTGCGGTGTATGGATTTAGGAAACCTCTCTATCCTTAATTAAGTATAATTTCATAAGCGGTTAATTTGACAGAAATGTGGTATTTTTATCCGATACCAGAAAATATTTTTCACCAATGGATTTACTTTCTGAAACGTCTACGGAAAATGCCGACTAGCAAACGTACTATATTACTTTAGTGTAAAACACGTTTATCGAATTTATATGGACCTATTTAAATGTTATAATGTCTTAGTAACATCGTGCCATTCATGTTCCAGCGCATATATTTTCAAAATCAATTTTATAATAAGCAATTTAAAATAATTTAAATGTGCTTCAAAGAGTAGACATATTGTGTATATCAATGACATAGATGGGGCATCATCTTTATCCAGAACCATTATCCAAAAGAATTCACAGTAGGCGGCCCTAAGTCGGAAAATCAGAGTTGTTGAAAATCTCCTTGAGGGTTAAAAATCTAAGAACTTAGTCGTCACTGACTATTTAAAAATGTTTTAACGTTTTTACATTGTGTTGTAACATATTAAATGATCGTGTTAATAGTGAAGGGGACATATATATACATATTAAATTATAAATACAAAAAATTGTCTAAAATAAAAAAATTATATGATTAGTAAAAGGAAACTTTTTCCAAGTGAATAGTGACTTTAAAAGATAGATAACAACGTCATGCCGGTATATATTGAAGACTTCGATATTATCAATATATTGGTGGTAATCAATATAATCAATATATCAATAATTAAATTAAACATCGATGAAGACAGCACTACAACAAGTTTTACTATAGGTTTTTCGAAATCAATTTCAATCACAATTCAATCAAGCACAATTCAGCCCCAGTAGATTGGTTCACTATTTTTATTCGATCTGTAACTTATATATATCGTAATGCATATAGCTGATGTTAACTGAATTTATACTATTATATACATATATATACACATTGTATTATTAATTATCTTTTGGACTTCAATTTCCACACACAATATGCGTGACTGTGTCCTGTCAGTTACTCCGATTTTTCCACATTCACAGTTCGTTTTTCCTTGTGTTCATATACGGCTTGGGCAAAAAAGAAGCCTTTTTGGTTTCTTTTAATATACGTACTATAGCTATTTGTGGATAGCAGTAAAGAAAAAAATGAAACAACTTTTCACTTTTTAAGAATCTTCAAAGTTTGCGGTATGATTTTGTTAAAGAAGTGAAATTTGATTAGCCACTTCAAAAATTTGAAAAAAGGTTTGACTCATATAGTTTCAATGTAAGAATTAACAAATAACATTTAGACTCATTTAATGCCTCACCTAATTAAGGCTAACCTGAAACTGAATTATATTCGATAACCTCGAAGCACAAAAGCAAAATACCAAATCTGTTGACATATATTTCCGATGTGTGATGCATAATACTATTTATATTAAAATTATTCATGATTTGCTCAGTATATCAACTTTAAATTGTTTGTATATAGGTCTTTTGACATTTATATTACTTACGTATATAATACCTTCATCAATTAATATATATATATATATATATTATTAAAGCATTTATATAACAGAAAACATTTTTATTTTAATGTTCAATATATAACATCTCATTATAAATATCGATACTGGAATTTGTTTTGTCTAAATTTGACCGATTTAAACATGTGCACCTGGCAGCACAATCTTGACAAAAGATTCGAGAAACAACAAAGAGAAACAGTTCTAAAATATACATTTCTCTGCTTGTACCAGATAAAATCTGTGTAAATATTTTTTTTAATGGTGACAAAATAGCTAGATAGTTATTATTATATCATTCAGGAATCACAACTTGAATTAAAGTAAAGAAATATATTATTATAATCAAATTTAAGAAATCGATATCGAATCTATGTAGAAATTTGTACGAGACAAATAGTCCACTGATTGGCGTAGATTTGACGTTGATTGATATATATATATATATGTATATATATGTACGTTTAACATGGAATCTACATGTAATGTACATAACTAACAATTAGTAATACGTCTCTCCTATGGAAAAATGTATTTTCAATTATTTTAATTCTGGATATTTTGGAAAATTAATAAGTCTCCGTTAACACCAACAAATTTGCTTCCAGACTGTTGCCGAAGTAACGCTTTTTATGCTGTATCCCAAAAGAGAAGAATAAATGCGTCAAACGGCACAAATTGTAATTTGTCAATTAACACGTTTTTCATCCTCTGACCCAATGACGACCTGCATGCGCAGAAATACTCGTCGAATGCGCTGGTAACTGCAACCGTAGATTTCACAGACGCATCCCAAAAAATCAGGACCCGAGTATGAATAAATCGAAGCAAAGCATATTGATAAATAAAGACAAGTAATGGTTACTTGTGAGGAATGCAAAAGAATATCCACAATAAAATATAAAGTTTATTACAATTAATACAAAATATCCGAGCTTTGACCTTTCATCAAGAAGGCGTAATCATGGTGTGAAAATTACAAAAAAGTGTTTTAACAGATTATTTATTATTAATTTAAATATACAATAATATGTGAAAAATCATTAGCCAATCATAGGTTGATAATTATATACATAAAAACACATCTCAACAATTTGATTACAAGCAAATACCAGATAGATACAAAATCAACAAAGTCTTGACATATACAAAGCAGCTAGTTACCACAAAATTACAAACGTGTAAATTACAAAAGAATGTATAATAACAATGGATTTAAACAGATTAAATAATAATAATAAACGTATTACAGAATGCGGAAAAAATTAGTTATGTTACAGAATTGAGAAGGAGTTTACTTAAATTAGCATTAATGGGATAGAATTCGTTATTTAGGTTGACAACATTGGATTTGTTAACACATATAAAATCAGATTCGAAGCGTTTAGAAGTTTACATTTCAGTGACATAAAAGGTAACTATAAATTAATTGAGACAATAGATAATTTTAACAAAGAAAAACATGATGTCTAATCGGTAACAAATATTTATTACATCATAACATCTAAGGATCTAAAGGAGAACTGAAATACAAAAACAATCTGTATAATATGTCACGCTTTAATTTTTAAGTCACGCTTGAATTAACATTTCACGCTAGAATTAACATATCACGCTAGAATTAACATATCACGCTAGAATTAACATATTACGCTTGCATTAACATGTCACGCTTGAATTGACTTCACACGACGGAACCGAAGAACCGACATCGGTAGATTGTTAAATACGCTTTTAATGGCTTTAGATTCGTATCATTTTTATATAATCATATATTTTTATAAATATTTTTGCTTATTTCTTACTTAATAATGATTTTTCGAAAATGTTACAATTTATTTAAATAAGTTTTTAGCCAATTATTAATTTGGATTGAAAATACAAGAAACGGCGGTATATTGATCCGTTTGATCAATATATATTTTTTCGCATGTATATTATATAATGTATAAACATACCATGGCAGAACACTACAATAAATGCCACAATACCCAACACATACCAAATGTTCCTTTTACTGTAACAAGTTTAGCATATGCTAAGGATCACCCCGACAGACACATTGAAAAAGCTACATCCACATCCGTGATGATATACCAACAATTAATCGGGATCATGGATAACTCTACATATGTTCTAAATTTTTTATAGAAATAACATTGTGCAAATTTTAACACTTCTTAATTCCCACAATAATATACTATATATATACAGAGCTCTGGGTGGATTTCAGAACTGCAAAACAGCACCATGACATTCCAGTCCATACTATCTGTTCCAATCTCGGTCCATCAAAGTCTGCCTAACTGGCTGCGACACAACTTGACAGATTCTTGGATGTCAAGAAGACCGCTTGGGCGGCCTGGACCAGCTTACCTGACCTCACCGACACACTCGTGGCTCTCACACAGGACCCAGACCTCTTCACACTCGAGTCCGTGCACATGCAGCAGATTGAAAGGTGTGTCCTAATAATGTGCAACAAGGGTTGTGGCACAGCCAGTGTCGAAGAAGTAAGGCATCGTCTCTTCACCACTGGCAGCAGATCACTGGAAAACACGTACCCCACCTACCCAAGCCGCGCTGTTCCAGCATGTGAAGCGAGCTCTAGTACAGGCGAGTTACTACTGGAATCAGGCCACCGCAGTCCAACAGGATTTCCCTGACTGCAGTGACTGGGGCTGGCAAAAGGATGGCATCAATAATTGGCAACCATTATGGACCACACTCAGCGATGCTTCAGTGGCATATGCCATTCTCCTACACTGAGGTTGCAAAAAAGATCTGCACGGGAAGGTGTAAATGCAACCGTGCTGGTGTCCAATGCGAAGCAAGGTGCCCCAAACAATGATGGCAACAATTCATGGAGAATACACCAGAGACACATAGGACGCAATATGAATAACTGACAATCATAGTTGCATATATATACTTGTAGTTACGTTACTTTGAATCATGTTTGTGTTGTATTAGTGAAAACTGCTGTTTAGAATAGGATTCTCATAATAAAAGTGGTATCATTTGTGATTTCATTTTTTACCTATATTAATGAATATAATGAGCTTAGCTTAATTTCTCAGTCTTGGGATCTCTATAATACATGACTTGGTGTGTCTTTTATTTTTGTACTTGGTTTTTCCTATAATTTCTTCACTTTTCATTCTCATTGCCCTTGACTTGAATAGTGCCGACGCCAATTTATGACTAACACTGACGTCGGTCGTCGTAGAATTTAATCAATAAATAAAAATGAGGTACTACTTGTGAATCTTGAAAAATACACTAAATGACCTTAAGATGTTGACCTTGACCTAAAATCATCAAAATAACATAATAATTGGATTATTTGACCTCGAAAACCCCCGAAAAGTGGTATAATACATGGTTTCGGCTTTTTTGATTATTTAAATGATTTTTTCCTCTGATCCGGGTGGCGGCCATTTTGTATTTTCGCCAATATGGCGCCCCGAGACGCGCCCGTAAAATATCGAAAGGGTATGACATGGGCAACATCTGGGCCAAATTTTGTGCTTTTGGAAGAATTTGAACCAAAACATCCCTACTGGCCCCGACTATCTCATTTGGTGAACAGAAATGTGAACTTCTAATCTAGCCATTCTGTGCATTGTGTTTAATAAAATAGATAATATTATTTGAAGTGGGTTGACGTACGTGGTTATAAGGGCAAATATAAAAAGAGTTTTTCACAACTTCAAATTAAAATAGAAAATTAATATAATAAATAATAGAATTTAAAGTTGTATTTACTGCAGAATTACTGTCTTTAAAATGTATAAAACTTTAAATATATTGTTCAAAACTATGTTGATCAATTATTTTTGGGTTAGTTTAAATTTAATGTAATTATTTTCTTGCTATAAAAAATCTATTAGTTAAAATTAGAATCCAACTTTTTTTAAACTGAACTACAATTTTATAAAATAATGCATAAATATTGTTTTGTAGTAATATTGATAAAGTAAACTTTAAATAGTGTTTCATAATAAGTGACTTAGCTAATAATTTTTAAAAGTTTATCTATATTCTTTAGCTAAGATTGAATTAAATAACTGTGAAGTTTATTTTTCCTCAGAATGACTGAAATAAATTACGTTTCTGCTATTTTTACTCCTAATATAAAACAAAATGTACATCACTTTTTCACTGTTGATTCCAGGCGTTGTTGTAGGCTACATTACTGTGATCGATTAAAAGATCTGAATAAGTCTGGATTTAAGAGACCAATTCCACTTGTATCAGCATGGCATCTTTTAAAACAGGTATGAATATAGGCAGAACAGTCAGTACCTTACACAGTAGCAATTCATCACACAATCACAATGATTGCATAACTACAATTAATATGGGGTTGGCACCTAAATATTGATTTTAATTATAGTTTGCCTTGTATCGTTCAAAAGTAGAGTGCAAAACAAATAAATACGCATACTAAAGTATTGTATTTTACAAACAAAGAAAAACATTTCCGTGGTATTGAAATAAAGCTCAATTTTGTGTAATATTTTTGTAATTCTTTATAGCCTACCCATTAATCGCCAAATAAAATATAATTTTTCGTAATATTCAATAAAAGCTATTTATTAATATATTTTTAAGTAGGAAAATAAATTACTTATCTTAAACTATTACTTGTACTATGTGTGTTTTAAATTGTTATGGTATACTATTAAATTTTAAAATGGTAGATTTTTAAATAAATATAATTTATAAACTTAATTTTTTTAATTTTTATAAACTAATTATCATATTTATATGTGTAAAGTAATATAGCACATATTAAAGGAGTATTTAAAGTTATTTATCGAGACATATAATAATCATAACAATTTATTATGTCACAGTTAATATACGTTATAGTGTGAATCAACCTAACTTTCGAAAGAATTAATGTTTCTATTGAATGTTTTGTTAAAGGTGGATGAAGTGACTGAGATGGCATATACAATGTAGAGCATCGACTGGCTAAATGACAGTAGAGTGAAAAAAAATTGTTGTATTTTTCAATCAAAAAGATTAATGAAACAAATATATTTTATATTCGAAATAATAATAATCATAATAGTTTGTTTATTTTTCAAAAATGATGTCAACTTACTTTTATATAAATATTGTCAAAATAATATAAACTATAATTTATTCTATTACAAGTATCCAAAAATCTATATTTAGTCTTTATATAAATTGTATAATATTATGAAACTTCAGAATTATAAAAAATGTTCATGATCAAAAATCCGTATATTTTACCTTATTGCACATTTGTAATATTTAATAATTACACGTAGTAATCACTTTTGTCCTATAAAATACCATAGTACATGTAAAATTCTACAAACAGCGATATTTTCTAAAATTAAAAGCAATCATTATTTTTTAGCATTCAACTATATTTTGTACAGTTTTATACAATACTAAATAACGATATTACTTATATTTGTACATCAGTAGCATGCACATTGTCTCGTTACTTTTCTTTTCGCACTCGGTAAGTTCACCTTGGCACTTTTTAATACACATTTGTGTGGAATCGTCATCGAGGGCTGTTGGGTAGGCATGACAACAAATCCAACTCTCATTTTCACACTTGGTTACGCCGTGTGGAAACGACTTGTTCAAGAGTGTCGGTCAGTGGCAGGAGGAAAATAGCAATCCACAACAGCAATAAGACCTCATTGATTGAAAACAAAGCAACCTAAAATGTGGTTTTACAATGACCATTTTAGTCACCGATAGTTCAGTGGCTAAATGGTTAGACTCACAAACGAGAGGTCGTAGGTTCGAATCCCAGTCAAGGTGTAATATTATATTAGAGTGAACGCGCTTCATAAACTATACTCGCTGCTCTGGAATCAGGGCCCTTGGTCCGTCTCTCAGTGTTGTATTAAACAGATACTGACGATAAATACAAAATATTATTATGATTAACAGTACTATCTAAATCAATATTGTGTGCATATGCAATTATAGTATTTATATCATTAATGAATAACTATAAAAATACAAACCACTAAAATTATAAATTGCCTTACATTCCTAACTAGGGCACCCTTCGAACTACTCCCGTGGTAATGAAATAAAATCCTCAAAATGTACGTTTCTCGAACAACCTCGTTTATTATATGATTAAATATGTTGTATACTGTTCTACATGATTAACGCCATCAATTGTCACTGAGTGGCCAGCAGCATGCGCAGAGAGCTCTGCAAATGCCTACGAATCTCTACACTGGATGGCCTTTGCGTTACATTCGTCAAAACAAGGCAAAGGGCAGAACTGGTACTCAGCCCTGCACTGCGCCATGTTATGAATCCTCTCGATGCACTCGTCCTTCTTAACCATGCAGGCCTTGGCACACACATCCACGCAGGCCATGTAGGCCCCGATGCAATCGCGATCAGTGTGCAGCGAGATAGTAGTTGGTGTCAGCGTTAGGGCGCCAATCAGGCAGATGACTGTCAATGCCTGTGATTAAAGAGAAAAGAATTTGGTTGCAAGCATTGACGCT
>JAUZND010055566.1:0-18842 GCA_034780555.1 Coelogynopora nodosa
ATAAGTGATCTGATAATACCATTGTATATGAGTTCAGTTTCTTTTGCCGTATATAGTTTCTTAAGAATACGAAGAATGTGAAGCCTGCGTCCACATTTTAGTAGTACTTCATCTATATGGGCTGACCATGTTAGGGAGGCAGAGAAAGTCAAACCAAGAAGTTTTAGCGTGGATACATTTTCAACGTTTGGAATTTTAACTTGCATCGTGAGGTTAGAATATCCTTTTT
The DNA here is from genome assembly GCA_034780555.1 of Coelogynopora nodosa. Classification (NCBI taxonomy): domain Eukaryota; kingdom Metazoa; phylum Platyhelminthes; order Proseriata; family Coelogynoporidae; genus Coelogynopora; species Coelogynopora nodosa. Next base: position 230 of record JAUZND010055566.1, read on the forward strand.
TAGGAATTAATAGAAGTTTAGATTTGCTATTGTTTAGCATAAGACGAAGAGAATCACATTTTCTTTTAATGGAGTCGAATTGATTTCGAATATTAAGAATAGAGTCCTCAATGTTATTGGTGATTTTGAATACAAGTGTGGTATCGTCAGCATATTTAACGTGAGATTCGTGATTAATTAAGTCTGAAATATAGATGATGAACAGAAACGGTCCAAGGATGGAGCCTTGGGGTACACCGCTGGTTACATTAATGATGTTGCTATAAGTGTTTCCGATGAGCACTCTTTGAGTGCGATTTTTAATGTAGGATTTGACGAATGTAATGAAATTGCTTGGAAAGTTTAACTCAGTGAGCTTTTCAATAAGTAACACGTGACTGATGGTGTCAAAGGCTTTTGAGAAGTCAAGCGCTAAAACGGCAGCTCCAATAGAGTCTTTTTCTTCAAGGAAGCGAGTAATATAATCAAAAATATAAATCAGGGCACAGGAAGTAGACGAATATTCTGTCAAATAGACTGTATATTCCGCAAGTATGTATTTATAAAATACACGAAGTAAGTACGTAGTAAGTAATCGTAGTAACTATGTACGTAGTAAGACACCCCATAAGTCGTCTCATTTTATCGTGTTTAACACGCCTTACATTTTTAGTTCTAAGCTTTTGTCTGATAAAAGTTCTACTAAAAACGTATATATATAAGACTGACCAATTTGGAACTAGTTATGGAAACATCATCACGCAATATATAATACACAATAGGTACTGCGTCATGTACTATGATACCTAATTGTAGACCTACTGATAATCTATGCAATCTAGTAGTGCAATATAAAATGCATCAGCCGTTCCTGCTAATGTTTTGAATGTTTAAACATCCTCTGTCAGTAACAAGATTTATGATTTTTCCTTTTAACAGGACATTTTTGAAGCACTACTTTTTTACTCTGCATTCAGTACCGTATATAACAATGTATAGGTATGCATTCAGTACCGTATATAACAAGGTATAGGTGTGCATTCAGTACCGTATATATATATGTATATAGGTATGCATTTATAGGCAACAACAATATGTCTTAATAAACAAATCCGGCAAAATTCTGGAAATGTAAAAATCTTTTGATTTTTAGCAAGAATCCAACGGGATTGTGATAGAAAAAAATCCAGAGTTTTCCCAAAAGTATACAGATTTGTTTATTCAGAACTCCGAAAGAATTCTGCAATAATCTCGCTCTTCTTGGGCGGATTCCGCAGGATAACGCCAAGGTGGTCACCCCATGTATGTATCACGTATAATATAGAATCATAGCTATACGATTCTCTATATACAGGAGCATCTATAATGTATATATAGAAGCATCAATAAGAACAACAAAATTTTCAAAGATTAAATTTAACACGCTTTACGCTTATTTTAGTTATGTATATGATCATTATAATAGAGATCGAGGACTACGAGTGAAACAATCATGTAATTCATTCAGTAACACATAACGCAAAAAAGTCACTCAGCACTTCAATTTTTTAATTAAATAATTTACAAATGAAGAAGTATATTATTACATGTACATAAAAAATCAAATTCCTCTAACAAATACACCTCTACAGGTACAAACGAGTAACGATCATATCTAAGGCAGTTCCAGAAACTGGGTTTTTTCTACCACATGTTGCCTATATAGGAGGTTGCTTGAGGGGTGATTGACTAGATAAATATATCGTACAAATGTACACCATTTTAGAAATATAGCTTGCCTTTTTACATTATTTAATTGAGTTTGTTGGTTAGCGAAAACCTGCTTTCTTAGACATCAGTTGAGAATAAACTCTAGACATCTATCTCTAAACCATTTGTATATACAATTTGCCATTTTTCTGGAATCACTTAAAACATTTTGATTAAAATATTCAGGTTTTAAATAGTTGTTTTTTGTTTCGATGGATTGCCTCAATTCTAATGGTAATGTTTAAATATTTAATGTAACTGAATGAAATGTAACATCGCTAATATTATTATAAGTAAGCACTAAGCGCAGAGCCTGTACAAACAGCTATTCAGCTCTCATCATGTACACTAGTCTCCCTACTGATGACTGGATTGCAAGTAGTACAAGTAGTCAAAGAAATCGTAAAAAAAGCAATTTGAATAGTAAAAATAAAAAAATGATATCAGAGTTTATTCAAAGATGACGTGTGGTGCAGTTCGATATTTTATTAAAAGAAACATCTAATACCACTTTGCAGCATAAAATGACTGTATATTGTTATGAGTAACATGCTTTGCTGATTTGAATACGTTTGATTTAAAGAATATTAATATTTTTCAATGTTTGAACACTATTGTCATTTTTGGATCCTTTTTGGAATTTCAATTTGTTAAAAATAACTTTAAAATAGTACCCAACATTTATTTTTTCTTCCAACATTTCTACATTGTTCAGCAGCAACCAAACGTTAATATTAACACACCATTTTATTATTTTGAATATTATTTTAACCTATTTGATTAGCCTATTATATATATATATAGCAGGGGCGGATACAAGTTTTTTGTTAAGGGGGAGGGGTTTAATTTGTTGGGCCGATCGAGGTTTTAACACTAATTTAAGTTGTGTTGTTAACTACGTATACCATTTGTATGTATTATAGTTCATTTTTATTATTTTACGCTAGGCGCTATTAATATTTTTACAATATATAGGCATAGCACAAATAATGTTTTGTTTACAGCTAGCTCTTCAAACTCGAAAATCCATACCCGGTACCTGTTGTCTTGTACATGATTAATTATGTGTGCTATAATAGAATAAATATAGTTATATAATATCTATAAATAACATTTATTTAAAAAGTATTATTATGGAATTGTAAATTATTTACTGAAATAATCAATTATATCAATGGGGCGTCATGATGGCTATGAGTTCAGCTAATTAGTGCACTTTATTATGTTTTAATAAATAGTATATATACAGGGTGGCCCAGAAGTCACTACTGCTCAAATTATTAATAAGTAATTTATTATACTATATATTATAATATTATCAAATAAAAATATATATGACAAAAATCTCTGATATTACATTCAGAAATATGTTGTCATAATATGTGTACCAAATATGAAGTCATTTGTTGACTTAATAACGAAACGAGCGAGAGCAAATAATAAATTACTTATTAAAAATTTGAACTGTAGCGTAGGGACTTTTGGGCCACCCTGTATTTACAATACATTAGGTAATACGCATAATTGTTTGTAGGTATATGTGTGAATTACAACATTATAAAGGTTAGTCAAATAAAATTGACTGACAAAAAATGCGTCTTGGGTTTGCCCTAATAAATTTTTGAACAATAGTGGCACTTTCTAATTTTGAAGCTTCTGAATAATGTACCGCCATCATTGTCAACCCAGCAAGTCTATAATCTTCTGCCATTGTGCTTCGAAGGTGTGTCTTGAGACTTATCTAAATAAAATTTATTTTAAAGTGATATAAGGTAATAAAAAAAAAATTTTGTGTCTAAGGGGGGGTTTAAACCCCCCCCCCCCCCCTTGGATCCGCTACTGAGTAATATTATAGACACGACTATGCTGCACTTCATTTCGGTCATAATTGGAGCACTTTAGATAGTATAATTATAGTAATGACCATTAATCTTACTAATGGCCTTTATTTAAATTCTGGAGTTTCGTCCAAATTTCACGTAACATTTTCTTGTTGTCCAAATTATTGTAAAATCGTATTAATCAATGTTTTTATTTTTCTGTTATTATAATATTATATAGTGATTGATAAAGCAGTGTATTCCGCAAACTGGATTTTTCGGCCACTAGTGGCCTATTCATAGGAAGTTGCTTGGTGGCCGATTGACAAGAGTAGGCAAGCATAGCAATAAAAACAATTTTAGAAATACAAGTTGCTTTTTCATATTACTTAGAGTAGTAAAAAATTAAGTATTTATTATGTGGCCTCTGATACTGGTATATTTTCGTAAAAAAAAAGTCTTCATATTTAATTCATCATTACACACTACGAAATATTATTGATTTATTAGCATTATAGTTAATACCAAATTAAGACAACCTAAGTCAATACGTACCTGTTCATACAATCGAAACTCCGCAAAATGTTCTAAACAGGCATAATGAATATTTATTGCTTTATTTGAACACGAAATCATTGCTGTCAGGGGCGCACCCAGGAATTTTTTTTGAGGGGGTACAATTTATTAGGGGCCCGTTTTTCTTTTGAGGTGTCCCAAGAATAATAGTATACAATTTTTGCTAATTGAATAAATAATTTTACATACTTAGTAAAAAGTGTCTCCTAGCCACAACTTTATGTAAACAAGTTGGGGCCCTTCGATTGATCTAGTGTGTGGGGTGTGTTTAGTGCTAAAACTAAAAGACCCACTTTGAAAAAAACACCTTCAGACGCTAGGGGCCCTCTGAAAATTTCAGGGGGGTACGTACCCCTCTCTGGCTGTATCTAATAATTTAATTAAATGCATAGTCCACACAATAGTCCAGTTACGTCATTACTAATACAACAGTATTAATCAGTTGGCATTTTTTCCCCTGTGTTTGATATAATTAACTAGTTTTAACTACATACTAAGTATGTAACTACAATTAACTACTACTAAAATATAAGATTATTTTTCCCAATTTATGGTACAATACATCCTTATTCAATTTAATTAAACAAGCGCAAGTGTATACAAAAACTATGTCACGACTCCACAAATAGAATAAAGAACCTTGCTATGAAAACTAACTATTATGATATATTATATGTCATTTATAAAAAACGAAGAAAGACAAGAATGTATTTATTATAGAATAAAAGGTGACAAAAAGTTGAAATATGTTTAAAATATTATTTATTTAATTTATTAACGAATAGTCTATCATTGTTTCTCGCGCTTATATAACGAACTGTTCACTAATATAAAGTATACAATTTATAAGACACAACTTATACACATAATATGAATTCTAAATGTAATTCATTTTAAATTATGAAAACATCACTTTTTATGAACTGTCTTGTACTTCTAGAACAATTTTTAAAAATGTACATATATTATGTCAACAATTCAGGCTTTTTACTGCATGATCACAATATATTTCACATAAATTTGTTATACTGAAATGAGTTGTTTATAATAGCCATATTATGCAGCATTACCATCCATAATAGCGAAACGTTCGTTATGCGCATCATAAACGTAGGCGGTCTATCTAACTAACTATAGTTAAACAAAATCTAGAAATATATTCAGACAGAAGCTAATATGACACAGAGTAAATTACAGGAAGGTATTTTTTTACAAATAAGGTTAGTTTTGATAGAAAATAATATACGTAAATACAACAAGAGGCAATACAGCATGGTATAATTAATGAGTGACTGAATACACAATGAATACATAATAAACAAAAGCACAAAGTTGTTACATATTTGTTTTGGTTTGTTTACATGGAAAAAGGGAAGGTAATTACTATTATGGTGTAATAATCTTAACATAGCAATCAAATTTTGTACAATCACAGATTCGACACTACGGTTGTATAACCGATCACGTTAGAGAAGCCATGCAGAACCGATGTTAGCTGAAATGGAAACACAAATGTAACATGATTATTGCAGTAAAGTATAAAACTATACTAGGAAATAAGGCCTATGTCCACCAAGCGCGACTCGAAGTACCGCAAAAGTTGAATACATACTTAACGGGATGAAATTGAAATTATTCAACTCTGTATGCGATGCCGCGCGACGAAATACATATTTCAATACAAATAAGCTATAAATTATGAATAAAAATTGAAAATATGATATGTCACGTATAGCTTGGAGATAACTGAAATCAAATCTTAGTCGCGTCGCATTTGGTGGTTTATGTAAATTAATGTATCGGTACGGTAATTTTGAGTGACTATATATAGCAGCTGAAGCTAGTTAGGAGTCTAGTTTGAATTATTTATCAGATCTCATTTTCTAAGCTAAATAAACAAAAAACTAGTGATGTTCTTCACTACAGCTGTTCCTATAAAATGAATATTAATTTGTCTAAAGTTAAAAATACATAGGCGGTTTTATCTATTTAAACCGTAATTTAGGGTATCAAGTTATTTTTAAACGAACCTTTTTTTATTTCATCACAATTGACCGAAACACTTTGGTTTATAATAACTTTATTTTAAATATTTACAGGGTTTTCGCGGTTTCTTCCTAACAAAATTCTATCACATACAGGATCTTACAAAAAATGGGAATGGCAGCAAGCACCTGTAGCATAAAGAATAAAAATATTATATTACCAAAAAACAGCTAAAATTATAAATATATATACATGACAGTGAATCAAATAGTCAATCTTAAATGTCAAATATTGAATATTAATTAGGTTCAATGATTCAAAATATTACACGTTGATGAATTATTTAGTTTTGAGTTTAAAAAAAGAGTGGACAAATTATTTTACAATATTATTTATAAAAATCTTATCTATAAAATCAGCTTACGGTGCAAAATTTCCTGTCATTTTCATGACTTTTAAATCAAACGCCAAATTCCACAACTTTTCCAGGACGTTCACACAACGTTCCGTCACTTCATATATTTGTAATCGCATTCTCCGACACAGTCTCAGTTTAAGCTAATTTAAGTAAATTAAGTTAATTTAAGCACAAAAAGTAACGAAAAATTAAAATAATCACAAAACAAATAGCAAAAAAACACATAATAAATAATAGAAAACTTTGCGTTTTTTAAACGAAAATAGTTAGTTCAGCAATTCAACTATTGAATTATTAAATGCTTTTACATTCCCAATTTTTTATTTTTTGAAAGAATATAATAAGAAGAATGACTTCAGACAATTTATTATAAAAAAATACCCTAACTGTCTTCTCAATAACACTTCAACAAAATTAGCTAATTTGAAAACTTAAAAATCTCCCACTATAAAATATCAAAAACCAACAAACAATACAAGTCACGCGGCCAGCAGCAAGGCAGCAGTACACTCCACTCACCCAGGTCTGCAGAATCCTCGTGAGCGTCCATTGGCCTTCATGTTGCAAACGGAGCCGCGCGAACCGTATCTTCATTTCGAGGAGTACATCCCTCGCGAACTCGGCGGGGTCTACGCCACCATTCTGCAGGTCTTTGGCGGCTGCGTTGTCCAGACTGCGGCCCAATAAGCCGGATACACCGCCGCTGCCACCACCGCCTGTTGATTGGTTGACTGCTAACGCTGGCGGGAGGGTGGTTGTTGTGGTGGTGGTGTCTGATTCGGGGGAGCAGCTGCCTGTGCTGGTGTAGGCCGCCTCGTAGATGTACCAGTTGGACATACGCCGAGACTCGTAGTCCTCCGGGAGTCGGACGTAGAGTGCCGGCAGTTGGCACGGAAGGTGCTTGACAGTGGGAGTGGGTTAGAATCGACATTAATTTTGCTACACTGTGGGAAATTTCAAATGACTTATAAATATTGTAACAATAGTAGTACAGGTAATTTAAGTAGTATGGTCGATACAGTCCTAAAGCTTTTTTACAAAGCTCCCAAAATAGTATATTTTTGAGCGTTTTCGATCGAAACAAAAATATGTCAGGGATCACATTCAAAATTTAAAATTAAAGTGTATACAAAAACATGAATGCAAAAAATTGTTAAAATACAAATTCACTATGAATTATTATTAATGGTTTCAAAAATAAAATATTCCAAAGATATAGAAGTAAGGTTTCGACATTTTACCAGGGACAGGAATGAGGGTTTGGGACCCTACTCCCATACTACTTTAAATAGTTCAAAATATATGCTACCTTCTGAATATAAAAATAAATTTCAGGATGACCACACTATATTTATACATTTTCGAATAAGTCACTATTTTTTTAGAATGCTAAAATTAGCTTATTTCTAACATAATTGATAATTAAAATAAAGTAAAAACACCTTAAACGTAATATGATTATTGAGTTCGAATGCCCAGAACACACTTTTGTGAGTTTCAAATAGTTATTGTCCATCCTAAGGTAAGCAATATATTGCCCTTAAACATATATTAGTATCTAAATAAATAAAAAAACAAATTAAAATAAACCACATCAAAACAAAACCAAATATCACAATATGAATATTATTTACAGATATATTATTCTGATTTTATCTTTAGATAAAAGCTTTTTTCTCGTCAAAAGTTCAAATGAATGTGGAAATATATTGGACAATGCTATTCATAAGTCACTGGAAATCTATCCCCAGGGAACAAAGAAATCGGGCAAGTATAAATTCGTCAGCCAACCTTTTCATTGAAAGGCAAACAAAGTACAGACTAGGCCGTACTTATTCTGCCAACTGACCTTGTGCCGATAGTTAATGCGCAGATGCCAGCTCCTGTTCCACTCGGCGGGGTCCACACAGGTGTCCTCATTCTCCATCGTCTCCATCGAAGGCGGTCTGGCGTTCATCTCAACCAATAGGCACTCCGAGATGCGCGACACCTCTTCCAGCACCGACCTGGGCAGAACAGACAGACCACCCGCCACCGAGAATTCACGCTGCGGAGTCTCACTTTCGAACAGCCAATCGGAGGCTACGGCGACGGCGGCTGCTGCTGACGTGGAGTGCGCCGATTGGCTGTCAGTGTTCTCCGCTGTTGGGCTGGTGGCGGCGGCGTTGGTCGGTTCTGTTTTGATGTTGTTTGAGGTCGCCGCCACATTCTGGGGGAATGGGGGGATTGTTGATGATTTTCGGTGAGTCCTTTTCTTAGTAAATTGAATTGGTTTTTAGGAATGTTAAGGAAACAAGCTTATCCTATAACAAACATTTAAATAAACTGAAAATGTTTGAAATATAATATAAATTTTCAAGCTAATTAATAATTATATGAATAAAATGTCTGTTTTATCTAACATTCGTACTATGAGCAATTCTACAAATCACACAAAAGAAATATAAGTTATCAAATATGACGACAACTGATAATATGAATTGTTTCGGAAATTAAAAAATCTAAAATTTAATTTTGAAATTCAAAGACGCTTACGAACTGTAAAATCATAAAATAATATATTACACATCATAATGTCACCTGATATTCAATCAACAATGAAAATAAATAACAATAATAAAAAATAAGGTTCTGAGTATTTCGAAATGGCATGCGTTTAGTATATATATAATTCTATAATGATACAATGAAGAAGTTTGACATCAGTAGTTCTGTTATATCTTTTATCAGATATTCCTTGTTCTATTTATTATAACCCTCAGGCTTCAGCATGAGCCGCTTGTAGTGAGAACACAGTGGGTTGCAGGTTTGCTGATCGTCTACGTTACCAGGATCATGATTTGTATAATACTAACATTTTTAGATTAATTATTATGGTAATAGACCAAATAGAGTTACAGACTTATTAAGAAAATACGGTTTTTATTCATAATTGTGCAAACATAAATAGTAATTTGGATACCATAAAAAATTATAAAAGTCTAAAATTAGCGCTAACATCAGGAACCACAATAGATTATCGTCTAAATATAACAATTTTATATGAAGCCGCAATTCGCTTAACAAAAATAAAACCAAATTGTAGCTTGATAGGGGCGGTTTGGTTGGCATTTTATTATATAACACACCTTAAAGAGGGAGTCTTAAAATAAGTCGACCGAGAAATGGTCAATATTGTTCAAACAAAATGACTCGATTAAGACAATAACTAAGATTATTATAATCAAGTGAGATGGATCGATAAACAATCTCTGAGTGGAAATGATTGTCTAGTTATGCAAAATACAGCTATGAAATCTTCTCATACGAAGGTTGTTTATCTTGCAGCAATGTTCCTAATTAGATTTACTTAATTCTCGCTCGCTTTCGACTCTTCTGGCTTTATTATTGCTCCAGGAAAATATTAGATGTTGCAATCAATTTAGAATAAATTTATGTTTGAATATATAGAGCCTACAAACTTCACACTATATAATATATTTCGATAATCACTGTTGTATTGAAATAACGTTTTTCTCTAAACTATTCACAAAAGTAGTAATTTTTGTGGGAAAAACTTCTTACAACATTTTCCCATTTCTTGATTTAATTTAAAGATAGAAACTGTAATAATTTTGTTATAGCACATTTCCTCATATTATAAAAAAAACAGGTTAATAATGATTGTCTCTCACATTGTAACTGAAAAATCATTTTATTAATACATCAATTGCCGATTTCACTCCGAATAATTAGTAAAAAAGAAGAAGTAGAAAATGTTATGATCAGGTCCAGATATTAAAACATCGATTAAACATTGCACATGTATTTCGAAATAACCTTGAAATTGGCTGTACATAATCTCTTTAAAGGGTTATATTAGACTGTAATCTGATTGTAGTATATTAAATAGTACTATTTTGCATAATATATACACATTAATGTTTTAAAAGCATAGACAAGCCTCTTCAGGTATTCAAGCAACTGTACATTCCGTACCTTCTAATAAAACAAGAATAATAAGCTCAATAATAATAAACATACAACAATTGAAATTATCAATAGTTTGAGTGTGATAAAAAAATGCATATTGAGATGCGAACAATTCAGGCCAGACAAGCTGCTTGCCGGAGTATAATATATGCTACCCGCCGAAGGTAAACTTAGAAAGGAGATGATTCCCGGGTTAAGGAGGAGGATAAATCGTTACATATTATTATTATCGAACCACTTGAAAACTCACTTCCTCAGAAATACAACTATGAACTAATATAAAGTTTAACTTTGTTTCTTTTGATATAGCAACCGAATACCATTTTGTTGACTGTTGGGAAATTAACACTTACAAATTATTATAATCAATCTAAATGATATGGAAGTGTAAATATTAGAAAATATTTCTAACATAATATAAAAAAGAGATGAATAAATACTTTTAATTTACAATTAGTCAAGCCAACTTAAATGTGTATTAATCACGCCAAGAAAACCCATAGAAGAACAGATTGTCTGTTAACTGACAGATAATATAGTCTCATAATATATAAAAAATACTAAAATAAGAAAATACTGCTGCTTATGCTGACTGAAAACGAATATATACCACACGACGCCAATTTCAGAACACACAGTTCGAAGGACACATGACTGCGTCAACAGAGTTAACCACAGCTAGAGGGGGACGGGTTGAGAGAAGAATGGAGAGAACGAGGATACAATCATTATTATCAACGGAAGTAGACCACGCGGAGGGTAATACCAGCTAACATGTTTGCAGGAGCAGAAACTGTGTCATAGTAACACACCCACCCACACCCGCGCACTTGCTAATTCACAAGCAATAGAGATGAGGGGTTGGCTGTCTTCCAGTGTAAATCATTGATAATCAATAAAGAGGGAGAGAGAGATATAATATATATTATATAACTCACAAAGAGCTGACAATGGCGCTACATCACGATCTAATTGATCAATAAATTGCAGGATTGGAAATGAGATGGTAATTAAATTTGAATTTATCCTATTTAACTGCAGAACATAATATTGTGGAGGTCAGATATATTGTTTGATGTTTTAACTTGATCCAAATATACAATAGTATTTAGTTGTGAATTTTTTATTGAAAATATATGCGCCACAAAATATTCAAATAATGGGCAGAATATTTTTGAAAATTCTAATTTTCTACTTTAGGTAACTACTGATTTAGTAAAAAACAACAAATTGTTTTTAGGTGCCTTTCAATGCATTTTTGGAACATTTGAAATATCGAAAATATTTTGTCCCCTGTTGACGCCTCCACCGCCTTCCATCCCGAAGATAGCCTACATAGAAATAAAGTTTGGTTACATCACTGTGCGCTGATTTTATTACAGCAATATCTATTACATCATAGCAGTTAGGATTTACTATAAATTTTCATATTTTAAAAATATGTTTTCCATTTAGATTCAATAAAAAATTATAGGAAATTTTAATTACAAATGGTTTGGAAGATATTTTGATTTAAATTTAGCTAAAATATAACTTTTTAAGCAACAGATGACGTTATAAAAATTCAACCGTTAAAATAAAATAAAAACTTTCTAAATTTATATTCAGAGTAATTTGATGATAATATACGTAAAACCTTTAGAAGATTTTATCCGAAAATATTTCAAAACACGGAATAAAAAAAGTTTTTGGAACATAGTAATGTAACAATAGTAATAGTAACATAACAATGTAGCATAGTAACAACGTAACATAGTAATAGTAACATAATAATGACGTAACTGTGACCTATAGTCTAAAAATAGTTAAAATTGATATTTATCCAATGGATCTCACCTTGACCTCCTTCAACCTCTCCTCAGTCTCGTCTGTCTTCGGCTGTCCCCGTTTGTCCCCTCCACCTCCCCCACCAGTTGTGGTCGACAAAGAGACCGCCTTGATAACCATGGGGACCACCGTCTTATTTCCTGTTCCACTCTCAGAGGCGGCGGCGACATCTGTCGAGTAGAGGCTGGGCAGGTCGCGGATACCCAGCTTACGACGCACTGGGGCCAGCTCTTCGTATGTCTGCAGAGAGTGGAACATCAACACACAGTAATATATTATAATAAGTAGTGTTGACGGGTTGTAACCAATTGATGCTATGCAACGGTACGACATTAGAAAACTCTACACTTTCAAAAAACAGACATTTCTTTTCTCGGTAATTTTTTTAATTAATTTAAGAAATTTGATTTATTAAAAGTGATAGTATTTAAATTTTTGCATCTGAAGCTTGTAGATATAAATTTAACCATCATTATAATGCCTCCAAATTGATTGGTTATTAAGACATTTATTTGTGTTCATTTTGTGACGAATATTCTCTACAGTACAGGTACAAGTGGTTCAATACCAATTCTAGATGAAAATAACAAGCCTACCTAGGCTATGCTGGTTGTACAATACCTGATTTAAAGCAAGAGAATGTTGTTTTGTTCACCGCAGCTGTCATAAGCGAACAGCAGCAGAAAAAATACAATAACAAGTTCTTATATATATTTTTTTAAAACTTAAGGTTCTTTTGATTGTCTTGTATCTCTTCAAAATTACGTGCGAACATATAACACATTATTTTTGTTACGATTTTATCATTTAAACTAAAACAATACGTTTTAATACATAAAACTAGTGGTTGCATATCACTACATCTCTTACAAAGTAGCCTTACTGTGAATTTATAACAACAGTAAACTTATTACACAATTGTATTGGACGCACTTTGTGTGAAGACGATAGTAATACTATATTATATGTGTAATAAAATGTGGCGGATGACGGTGACAATTCAAAATGTAAGTTTAAATCTAACTACAATATTTATAACGATATACTAGTAGAAGATTCCAAACAGTTTAAACTATCATCGAAATAGCATGGTTTGGTTTCTTTGCTTTATTCGTATGGTTTCTGATAACTTTTGGGTTTTTTGGGTTCTGTTAAAAGTCTGGAATGTCCCTAGAATATGATTTATTTCTATCGAAAATAGAAAATGAATTCACAATCACTAGCGACTGTCGTCTTCTCTTAATTTCCAGGTTTATATATATTGAACACAAATTATAGACAGCAGCTGTTCACTTCTGTAAAGTAATACATTAATAAAAATACTTTGAAGTATTAAAAATACGAAATATAAAAAACATTATTTTTTTCTGCAAAACTTTCTATGTGAGGATTAAACTAATGTAATGAAAGAATATAACATTATACAAATTAATTGACACACATTGAAAGCATGCATAAAACAATATTATATATTTTTACAGAACAATTTTCGGTAAACAAAATCGTACGCTTGTTGCAAATTTTCGTTAAAAGTAAGACATTAATTTCAATGTGTTTATTAATATCTGATTGAATATTTTTATTGATTATGTTAAAAGGAAACATTATTGCAACATCCTGTATCTATGTTAAATTCGAATTGTTATAAATTTTTAAACTTCAAAATCAGAATACCGCTTAACTTCACTGGCAATATTAAGCATGTGGGTATATAAATGGTGGATAATGATTTTGAGCTTGCCAAACATTTTATTGTATTGGAATTAATTACATATCAATAAATTTATTTCAAGCCGAGAAAATTACTTAAATCTGATATACATTATATAAATGTAAATAGAAACGAATAGACTAGACATTACACTTATGTCTGTGCATCAAACTTTTGCATTTCAAAATGTGAAATATTTTCGTAAATACACCTGCCGCTAAATACAGCTCAGCGCTAAAAGGTCAAACTTGATATTAGAAAACGGAAGAAACTAATTAAATAACTTCTACGGCTGAGAAAGAAGAAATCTAGTTACTCTTGCCACAATTATTAAAAAAATATATATTATGATGGCATTTCTGTTAGAAAAGTCAGGTCATATTGTGGTCCAAATAAAATATGTTAAAAATGCTAACAAATAATCACATTTACGGAAGAGTAAAAAAATACTATCAATGCATTAAAACTTTATCACACATAAACATCTTATATCATAACATGTTATAATATTAGATTGGTAATGCATTATTTGACTTCCTTCAAGTAATAGAGCGCTTTCTACCCTATATCGATGTCTTCAGTAATACAAATGTTAGTTAATATTAGTTTAAACTATTAACAATTTTTAAAATAAATTAATTAGTATTCCACTAAAAAATAACTAATCTTACGCAATGCAATAATTAAAGCAATATAATGTATATTTAAAAATATATAAAACAGAATTTTAATTTATGGAATGAAAACATTATGATATTAAATCCTAAAAAATAAGGAGCGTATAGTTCATTTATTTCATTTAGATAAAAGTGATTGTGTTATGGTTATTAAACTATTTCAATTAAAAAGTACATATTTCAATTAAAAGATATATTATTCAATTAATAAAATGATTAGATATACAATTAACATACAGAGCGGCCTACTAATGATGAAATCCAAATGGATCAAAAGCGCTCTAGTAGCCTACTTAGAGAAGTCAAATAATGTACTACAAATATAATAATGTTATTAATATATTTCACCTGTAACCGTTATTTTAAAACGTCGAAATTGTCACGATCGTAATTAAAATAATATTTAAATAAAATACTTTAGATACCGTATGTGTGTGTGTGTTCTATGAGGGAACAAATCCAACAGTCACGGACAGAGACTGAGTTTAAAAGTTTTTAGATATGCATATTTAAAAGTATTCAATTTTGATAATGAAGTATTGACTATAAATAATATAGTAAACAACTTTTCAATAATCAATAGTTCAGTCGTATGTATAAAATATGTAGATTTTTGTCGATATATGTATTACTAATCTTGCCTTGACTTTCAAAAAGTGAGTCAAACATGTATCAAAATAAGTAGCAAAATAATACAATCATAAGTTTCAATAATAATAAAATATATGTTACATTAAAAGATTGAACTATGTAACGTTAGCACCATGCCCCACATAAAACCAATGAAACATGAGAATATAATATCAAAATTTGTTCACAAAGCACCCAGATATAGCAAATACTAGATGACATATCTAAATTATCAAAAATAATTAGCTATTAAAATAATAAAAGACATAAAATAAGGTTGTTATCCGATCATCTTGCTGAAATTAACCAATTTTAATACAAAGCAAATTTATAAACCAATTTTTAAATAATTATATCATTTTGAAAATAATTTCATCGACATTATTATTAATGATTTACCGTTAACTTAATTTTAACCGATGGTTAGTCTTTTTTACGATTAGTGAACAGCATACATCTCATTATTACGTTATAATATAAATTTTTCTAAATTGAATGAAATATTATTTTAAATAAAAATGGTTATAATAGGTGTTGAAATTTATTCTTGCAATTTATTAATATACCTACAATAAATATATTGAATTTATTTAGTATATTCTAAAGACAGACACAAAGGAAAGAGATGATGTAAAATAGAGTGATGTTCAAAACACTCGACTCCTCATTGTAAAGGTAGTGTCATCCACCTTCAAAAGACTATTTTACTCAAAACAGCTGAATTATTTGATTAATTTTGTCATTCATGAATCTACCCTCCCTCTTCTCACTTCTTTCCACACCGTTTATTGTTAGACACTGTTCTCCACTCCTATGTAGGATATTAGTGTGATGCAGGAAAATGTGAATCCGTTTTTTTGTAGAAGACAAATAAAACGTTAAAAAGTAAAACATTCTAGCAAATCTGGTAACTCTAAATTTTGTAAACCCAAGAAGCACAAAAGAGGGGAGGGGATCTAATTTGATCCAGCAGATATATTCAATCGTTTACTACTTAAAATCAACTAGAGCTATATGATAACGTTCTGAACTCTTGTTAACCGGCGTAATTATTTTTGCACTTTTAACTCTATATGTTTTCGTAGAATATACTATAGAAATTGAACTGAATTGCATGATTTAAATTGAGTAAACATTTATGCTTTTAGATTGAAGTTTTCATAGATCAATAACATCCTTGCATACTACTTTTTTCTTAATTATTATTTGACGAGTAGAACGTCACTGACGCTATAATGACGTTACTCACTAAAGCTGAAAAATAGACTAACACTTTTTAAAACTTATACTTCTTTCCTCTATTTAATGCATTAAATAAAACATATTTGTCGCTAGTGAGCATCATCTGATTAGATAACAAATATTGTATTTAAAATCGCAGTGAAAAACTACACCATAGTGTACTAAATTGATAGAAAATATTAAACATTAAATTACACAAGCTAAATGATCAAGGATAAACTTAGGATCAACGTAGGATCAAGTTGACTTATCTCTTCGGTTAAATAGGCTTGCTTACAAAAGCGACTGGTTATGTTAGGGTTAAGAAAAAAGAAAATTTAGTTGCTTAATATAGATATCCCGACAGTTGTTTTAAACTATCAACTCATTTAAATAGTAAAATAAATACAAATAACATTTCCGTTTGACTTTGTAGTCATTAGTTACACTCACTCCCTTTTTTAAAATATCTTTTGATGGGCTAAACACTTGTCGATAACATCTAATGACTTACCAACCAATTTTGTGTGTTCGCCGCATGTATTATTTACTGATATTTAATTACTCCCGGCCCACCCACCCCCCGAACAATATTAGATGTGACACTGACCTTGACCCTGGCTGTGTTGAACTTCTCCATCAGTTTACTGTCCTCAAGGCAAGAGAGCACGAGGTGCTTCAGGTTGGCGCCCACCTCCACCGGCCGGTCTGGCCCCCCCGGGCCCGCTAGACTGGGCATCTTGGTGGGAGGCTGGCCCGACGATAGGGAGGTCGACGGTGCACGCTTCCTGGCACCAACCCCGGCCCCTGCACCACCCATTTGACCGCCGCCGTCGGCACCGGTGTTCACTGCGGTGAGAACACCGCCACTTCCAGGCACCACCGTGATAACGCCTGATTGGCTATGCTCGAGCTTTACTGTCAATTGTGGACCATCTAAAAGGTGGGGGGATAAGGGGTTTAGCCGTCCGTACTATGCCTAATGTTACCGGGTATCAACCCCCTTCACAGACCCTGAGGAAGGGATGGTGGGTACACCCCCTCACTTTCTGAACATGTTTTTTTTGTTTATAATATTGATATGACTGGCTGCAACAGATAATGAAAAAAGAGAATTCGAAAATATTTTGTTATACAAAAATTGAACCCAAGAATTAAATATTAATTAAGCAAAAGCATAGATTTCTATGTAAGTAATAGATACACAAAATTCTAAACACAAAAATAAATAAATATGTGAAAAAGTATATGTAAAAAAAGTAATCTAAGTTATTTTATTAACAAAGTTATTAAAATTATTTTTTTAAATAATTAAAATTCTTCTCATTGAAAAATAGTCTACTTTTGACATACAAATAGTTTCAGGAATGATTTGTCATGATAAAATTGTGAAAAATATAGAAACATATTAATATAAATGTTTTAGGAAAGACCGAAATTTTAAGCATTTCTTGCCAGAAAATAACATTGCATATATTTTTAACACAATTTAATGCATATTTAGCCATCATGCCATAATTGTTTACCACTTTATAATACCTGTAAATGTCACTAACTAATCTATCCTGGCACAGTAATGGACATTGATGCAAACTGAGTGAAATTATTCTCAGTAGGAAGGGGGGGGGTGTAATTTGGGTATAAAATTTTAAAATGATTAACTTCCCTTTATAAGTTATATAGTTTACAAATATAATATGGTCATATATGTGACACACTTTAATGCTAATTTTTAATAACTTTATACTATTGTAATATACTACTATGAGTATTTTATATTAAAGATCAATTTATTTTTTAAATTTCGAAATTTTACAAGTATTTTTACATTTTCTGCTAAAACCATATAGAGTGAATTCCAAAGTTAAAGCATTAGTTTTGATTAAAGGAGTAGTATGGAACATCTCTTTCTGCATCACCCCCCCCCGCCGGAGCAAAATGATTTTGAATTTTCGCGCCAAAAAATTTCTAAAATTTTTCAGCCAATCAGAATCGAGTATTTGATTTTTGGTTGCTATGGCTTCCTATTGGCCGATTTAAACAAGGT
>JAUZND010055577.1:5177-18842 GCA_034780555.1 Coelogynopora nodosa
ATCGGTAATGTTTTGATAAAACATAAAATCGGTAATGTTTTGATAAAACATAAAATCGGTAATGTTTTGATAAAACATAAAATCGGTAATGTTTTGATAAAACAAAAAAACGGCATTGCGTCAAATTAACACTGATAATAATTAGCTGATAATTTTATGATCTGATGCAATGCCTGAGACCCAACTAAACTTGCCCAGCAGTTTGTTTTGGTGGGCGGGATTCCTATTTTAACGACTTCTCCATCTTTCCCTCCTCTCCCACCTTCTTTTTTCTCACCATCCACCTTTCTTTTTCCTTTTCCTCCGACTCACTTTTATTCTTTTTTTCACTTCACCCCCTTGGGCAAGTTTGGACCCAAATATTACTGTAACTATTACATTTAAATACTTGCAATTTGCAGACAAACCACAAAACCATCGAATCGGACGAAATTGTTAATAGATGTATAGTGATAGATTGGTGAGTATCAACTAATCAACTATTAAACTAAAATAGTTAATTATTCGTAGTACTGCATAATATGTAATCATAATAACAGGCGTCACTGTAGTGTATATGAGAATAATGTCAAGGCTAGTTTTTAAAGTAGTTTTCAAATACACCGATTTTCACAAAAAAATTGGGTATTTAAACTATTCAATTTTTATTCAGCAGTGAGGTAGGTGTATGTTTCAATATCTTTTTGTGATATTTGTACAAAAAATATAATATGGACAACTATAGGAATAATTTTTCCTACTACATTTATTTAAATAGGGTATCATTTTGTGACAGGTCACTATTTTGATCTAATGAACTTTTATATTAAAACAATAATTAAAATGTTGAAATAAAAGATAAAATGATATATAAATTAAAAAAATTTAAATACATAATAAATTGTTAATTATAATAATTTATTTCCTTAGTAATAAAATCATGGATATGAATATACCTTTATTGGGGAAAAAAGGCAAGAATAATGTAAAATTTAATGTTGTCTGCTTAACAGTTTTTAAAAATACACTTTTCATTACCACATTCACATTTGAATCTTTGGACAGGGTAGGAACAGCAAATAGTACAATTTAAGTTTTGAACTGATTCTAAATAAATATAATAAAAACATC
Source organism: Coelogynopora nodosa (assembly GCA_034780555.1). Classification (NCBI taxonomy): domain Eukaryota; kingdom Metazoa; phylum Platyhelminthes; order Proseriata; family Coelogynoporidae; genus Coelogynopora; species Coelogynopora nodosa. The sequence continues at coordinate 6,288 of JAUZND010055577.1, forward strand.
AAATTATCTATATTTAACAGCTGACTTGACATTTTATGATTAATTTACATTTAACACAAAAATCGTCATAATTTTTTAAAAAAATAGAAAGGGATGTTCATGTAACACGGAATAGGGTTCAGACTCGTTGCCAGATGTCTCTGAAGAAGGCGTCTCAACCCTCTGAAGATTCCCATGATCGCATCAATTGTATTCATATATGATTTTTAATTATTACTTTTAAAAAGGAATGCATTTGAGAGTCGCGGAACAATTTTCCTACTTCCACATCCAAATACCCTTTATTACGTCCAGCAGACGGCAAGCAAAAATCAATATCTATAAAATAATTCAAAGGCAGACTAATTAAATCCGATATTGCTGAATTGCTGATAAACGAATCAGACTTTGTTGGAACATAAAACGGTTTTAAAGTCATTTTATAGAAACTGTTTCCACAACATTAATAAAATTTAAGCTACGGCCTAGATACTATTAATGTTTTTTGTTGTAAAATGGACCAAAAGAGGACCAAAAGAGAAGCAAATGAGGAAGAAAGGAGGACTAAACAGGATCGAAAGAGGACCAAAGGATGACGAATAAGGCTTAGCATTTTATAAATAATTATTAATATATTTTAAATTTTAAAATAGACGTTTTTCATTAATTTAATATATAATAATTTATATAATACGTAATAAATACTAGCAATTAATATTAGTATTATATTATTATATTTTAAATACATCGAAGCATGTTAAAAATCAGTTTATCGATTAATTTGACATCACAGAATAAGTTCCAAATTCCAGGCCAATCGGTTGTAACACTTTTAGTCAATTAGCAGATTAATATATTTTTTAGAAATCCAGATTTTGCCAGGGTTTTGACTTGTGAAATTTGTTTGCTTTTTTCTGTCGTGTGCCTACAGCACCAAATCGAACAACCGAATGTGGATATTGTATATATACTGTATATATATCAATCGGATCGTTACAGGCCTATATAACTGTTTCCTTTTATACATTATTTATACTATTCCTTAACCCTCATCCGGTAAAGACTTTTCACATCCTTATCCGGTTAACATGTTACATATTGTAACAAATGCTATTTTATATAGTAAAATATTATGTAACTACACTGTAATAGTATTTTTATAATTAAAATCGATCTGAATACCATCACAGTCACTGTCGAATCTTAAGCAACGAATTAAGGAAGAACTTAAATATATGGCTCTGTAAATTGTAGCTCTGTAAAAAGGTATTCTATCTGTTTTGTCCCATAAATCATCTACACAGTGGAAATTATCTCGATCATGTCCAGCTCTTATTAGAATAGCTAAACCTGATGAAATTTCCTCAAAGGTAAACTCTGCACGATTGCTGCCTTGTGCAACTTGTAATAATTGGCGCCGCTTGATATTCGTTGATCGTTGTATTATTCACCATAAACTTATCCCGATTATTTATTCTTTACTCCATTAATAAAATCTGCTAAAATTGTTCTGCCAGTTCTATATTGAGTTTGAAACTATGGATTTATAGGCTATTACAAAATGTAACATGTTGACCGTCTATGTATATAAAATCTTGTGTTTATCTTTATAATAATTAAATATTATAAAATACATATAAAATAAAATAATACTACATAAAACATTAATCGCCAGAAAATATTCAGCTTTGTATGTTCATTGGTATTGTATTCATAGACCTTTTTGTATACCTTGTTACAAAATGTAACATGTTAACCGGATCACACAATATCAAGAATTAAAACAGTATAGCTATGAAATAATAAATATTTACGTATATAAAGCTAACATATATAAATAGTTTGTATTGATAATATACATGTTTATTATATATATAATATTCCCATATTCAACTATATTAACTGATTATGAGTTTTTTTGTTTTAAACAGCTGTTAATAGCAATTATACAAAAAATATAAGCATATCAAATTCGCAGAATATATCAATTTAATCACCGTCATCTGACTTAGATATTTTATTTGCTTATTCAATAAAGTTTATTTTTGAATTATAAAATAAATTTGACTAATTAATAAAACATTTGAAGTTGGTTTATATAACCAAATATGTGTTTTTTGATAATATACATTTATACATTATGAATTAAGAAAGTTTATTCTAAGCTGTGCACTTTTCAGTGATAAAAGTCTGTAATTATAATATAGTCACAATAAATATAATAAATAATAAAAAGAGAGCATCTTTGAATAACAATTAATAAACATCATTTGCTTTTTTTTATTAATCTATTTATATAAAGAAATTAATTGGTATAGAAATCCACGAATAAATAGAATGTGACATTTATAATTGACTACTTCGATATTGCCATCTTTTTATTATGTCTATATTAGCTAAATAAATTAATGCATATACATACATATACCTAAGTTATTTCATCAGAAATATCATATTAATGATATATCAAATAAGTGTTATGATAAATTTAGTGTATGGATTTATTTACGTTTTATCATTTCCGCAATAATATAATACCTATAACAAATAGTACCAAAGACCTACTAAACTATCATATAATATATAAAATGTTTGTCAATACTAATAAGAATCGAATATTGTCTGGAAATGGGAATGTTTTGCATAAATTATAGAATACAAATACAGTATATTGACTTACAGTTACGGTGGATTGTAATATGCAAAGTATGATATTAAAAAATGTAGAGTAATAAATAGTCAAATTGAATAAAAGCAAATTATATCATTCTGTAATGATTGAAAGCCTTTGCACTATAACGTAATTTACAACTATGAAAAGTTTTTAAAAATTGTGCTTATAACGTTTGGTTAACGATTGTAGCAATTGAAATAATACTATGGTGAACAAATAGCATCAATTTCTCAACAACCTTTTGAAATAAAAATTTTACAGTGAGTGTTCCGATTTGCTTCAACACTGCAGGTAAGAAACAAAAAGAAATTCAAACGACTACTAGAAATATAAACAAATAGCTTTAATTCTTAAAGTGGCACCAAGCTGAATGATTTGCACAAAAACTCGGTTTTTAGGTAAATATTTTGCTTCTGCATGAAAAATCAATACCATAGCGCTGATGTAACTTTGCTAAATTTTATTATTTTCATCAACGAAAACATTTTTTGCTTGTTTAGTAATTTATTTCTTCAATTATTTATATCAGAAATAATATTGGCACGTTTGTTGGATAATAAGAAAGTAAATAACTGTGGATCATTTAAATCAAGATGACATTATATGTTATTATTATGTTCATTAAAATAGCATTTTCATAAGTAAAAAAAAAAAAAAAAAACATAATATGTTTTAAATATAGGATTAATTTAAATAATAATGGTAATAACTAAAACAAAAATAGCAGATTGTTTAAATATAAATAATTTAATAAAACGTATTTCTTAATAAATTTTAAATCAATATATTAAAACAATATTTGATTACATTTTATTAAAAAATAAAATTGAGCGAAAAGTTTTTATTCGAAATGAATATCCAAATTCAAGGAATAAATATGAATGCTATTTGCGGTGTAAAAATAAAATCATATTATTATGAATTAATTGATATATTGTATAGTGATAGTGAAGTTGTGCCATTCGGCCGCCGTATATAAAGTATCCATTCACAACAAAACTTTAATTAGCGATGAGTTTACAGATGGAGCATGTGAATGAATTTTTTGGTAGTGTAAGGATTTGCATTTTACTTAACTATTAACGGACTCTCATCACTTACTCCATAATTTTGTCCTCACCAAAGCTACTCTTTGCGCAATGTTGGCTTCAATTTATATACATAGAAAGTCTCCCTTCCATTCTCTATACTATCCTTTTTATAACACAATTATAATTTAATATTACTGATTCACTGAATGCTGCTATTAGTACATATATAGTACATTTAATTTCAAAATGCATGCCCGTATACATAGGATAAATCTTCTCAATCAAAACCAACAAGAAAATAATTCCATGAGAAATATTCTATAGCCAACAATACTTTATACGCTAAAGCGACTAATTATCTTCTATTTTTGATGTATACTAAAATCTTCAATGAATCACTGGTGCTTGATCGTTTACTACTCAAAATATAAAAACCCATCATTTTAAAATGTTAAATACCGGTCACACTTGTCTTATTCTGAATTTTTGATTCAATACATTTTATTAAAAGATAGTCTAACAACAATGGGTCAAGCAACACTCCAAAGTAGAGATGACTATTTATTCCGACGGTTCAGCACTATGAGGGACAAAAAATGGAGGGAGCACACAAGTGGTGACTATAATAGAGGGACCCCAGAAGATCCTATCGGAAAGGGATAAAGTGGGACCACACACCAGCTCATACGAAGCGGAAATCACAGCAATGAAAAATGGTGACCAACTGGGTAAGCAACAACGTGAGAGGAGGCAAATTACTGATCTGCTCAGACAGCAAAGCCACGCTCAATGCTCTATCTAACACCAACAAGAATGAAGGCAAACATCTTGCGGAACAACATTAACACGCAAAAGAAAAACCACAATAAAATTTAAAGTTTATTACAATTAATACAAAATAACCAAGCTTTCACCTTTCATCAAGAAGGCATAACCATCAAGTCTATGTGTTACATGTCACTGCAGACTGCCGGGAAGCAGAAGAAGGACCGCAAAACATACCTATCACCTTCAACAAAGCTAAAGCAATCTCAAGAGAAACCACCAACGGCCCTCCATTTGAATATCACCTGCTCCCTTGATCCCCTACTCCAAAACTCCCAAACCTAGAAAAAACAGACGAGAAGAAATACATAAATAATGCATACAGTTTCATGAGATAACAATAAAATCCCTAAAAATATTTTAATATTTTGAATAACAATTTAAGTAAGTTTCGACATATTAAGGAATGACCTAGACATCATTGTAATATGCATATATATACTAAATCATAATTCGTGAAAAATATATAGAAAGTAATACTCATGTAATTGACAAACAATTTAAGGAAAAAATCTTCTTATAATTAATTAATAAGTTATTATTTTAATCGGAATATCAATTAAATATTAGCTCGGCAGCAATTAATTGCAATTAATTAGTACCATGGCTCCAATTAAGTAAAGGAACCTTCTATACATTATATTGTAAAATAAAAACAATACAAAAATAATCTAAAACAAATAACATTTTATTTGCTTTATATTCTAATGTTCAAAAAGAAACATTTATATGTTAGAGAAAAAATTGCACAAAAATTATTCACATTATTTATAAATTAAATCTTATTCTAAAAAACGTTGAAATTATTATCAAATGTAAATTGTAAGTCTTTATACTTTGTGATGTCAGTAGATTGTACATTTTTTATATATCTGAATTATAACAGGAAAATATACGACAGAACCATTTTCTAATTTCTATAATAGCAAAATTGTTTGAGATACATGTGTATTTCATCAAGGAAATAATAGAGGTCGTGAATAAATTTTGTTATGCAATAGATGTTTAGAAAAATCGAAGTCATATACAACGTTTTTGAGCAGAAAAAAATATCAGCTTTATACAACTATACAACTAGATATCAACTACAAAAGAAAATGAACAAAGGGATACTTGATATATAATCACGATTAATTAATATAATAAGGTTATTTATAATAAACATTAAAAAAAGTTAAAGGAAAATTATTTATGAAACTAAATACATGTGATTTATATTAAATGATCTATAAATGTAAAATAATTATTAAGAGTTTCTTATATAGACATTAAAATATTGAAATATTGTATAGAAATAAATAAATCTGTTTTTTACTGCTACTATATAGTATGTATAGCATACTATTTATACATCATTTATTAATAATGTATTCGATTATATATAAATATAACACAATATTTATTATCTAATGTAAACAATTACATTTGATGACATTTGAACACTTAATTATATTCGACAAGAAAAGAAGAATAACTACTTCAAAAAAGATACATGTACATGTATAACAGTTTTTTCTCCATATGTTAAATTAAATTTTCAGAAGGATTTTGTGAACCAATGCCAATGGCAGTGTTTCAAAAAATTCAAAAACAATTTATATAAAGAATTTAATAAAAAAGATAAATACATTTATTACATGATTATTACGGCAACATGTATTAGTCATATTTTTTATTCTAAAAAAATAATTATACTACTGTCATGAAAATATTTTCAATAAATAATTAAAACATAAGTATAAAATGACAAATCATCAATTAATCATTCATCATATGCTCGTATAACAAAGAAATAATTTAATTTTTATAAAATGCAATATAAATACCAATACAACTCAAATATACATTTATTATGTTATTAGTATATGGAAGCATGTATGAGACATATTTTTCATAATAATTTATATATATATATATGATATAATTAATATATAAGTAACACAAATATAAATCATCCATAATATACATTCCAAAGAACTATAATATAAATAATATATATATCTATAATATATAAGAACTGACTGAAAAAATATATGCACACAAAATAAACAATAATGATTTTATTGGTAGAAAAATAAAATGTTCTGATCTCAAAAAAATATTGTAAATAACGAAATGACACACATTAGAATACTATGAGTGTTTCCTGCCTGCATATTTCCATTTAAACTATAGAAACGTGGAACATTTTAAACGAAATATTATACTATATAATCATTATTAAAATGATTTGAAACTAATTATTTAAATACTGAGCCTCGTTTTTCCTCCTGCAACACTGTCAATCAAACAAACACCGCAGTTATGCCTCCGGGGAGAATTGCAACAACGGCAATATATATACGATCTGACTAAATACAAACTATTAGGCAATATAAAAAGCATATACATTTATATAGAGTTTAGTTTATAAGTCGATTTTATCGTGTCAATTCGGTTTGAAGGACACGGCGGTCGGTTAATTTCCAAATGATTGAATTCAATGTAAAGATGACCCAGAGCTCACTGCGCGCGAACCAGTAACGGAAATTTGGGCGAATTTTCCACTCCGTGACCTCTCAAATTTAAAATCAACACTATGCGCTAGCTGCAGGCCATATAGAGAGGGAATGGTTTAAGGTTGGAAATTATTTCTTACGCTGAATTTATTTATGATTTTAAACCTAAAATCTATTCTACTAATTGCAATCAACGTATATGGATAAATATTGTCAGAACACGTTTTTTCTTCTTCTCTGATTCATATAGCTCTCGCCTTTAAAGATAAAAGCCACATTTATCTTCAAAAGTGTTGTAAATCAGCTCTTGTCGCCTCTCGTAATCATCTGCTAATGCAAAAGTTATGAAGATCTTCTGACGTAAAAGCTGTTAGGCTTAACTAGGGGTATAATAAATCTGTTAAAGTTTTAACTCAGAACTGTGAATTCAATTAGTTCAGCTTTTCGGATAATTTTATTTAATATTGATGAAAATTATTTACTAAATACTTTAATGAAATATTTATTTACTTCCTTTGCAGAAGTTTCATTGTTTTAAAATCCTTAGAAATTGAATAATATTAATAACGTTTTTATACATAAAAATAATAACTAATCCACTACATTAGTTAAAACTAAATCCTTTATGCTATTTAGACAACATAAATTTGGTTATAAGCTATATAACATAACACTCACAGATAATATATATATAACTGTAATATATAAAGTGAATTGTAAAATATGCACCAATTTTAGTTAATCATTTCTTTATATTTATCAATTTAAAACAGTCGTATCTAAATTGTAAAATAGTACCTACATAACATTATAGTTTTCATAATTTAAAAGTACTGATTTTGATAAGATTATTTTTTTTCTGCTTCTTGTTAAATGACATATTTATAAACATTCATAATAATATACTTCACAACTTCGTTAATTGATGATGATCGTTTATTTTTAGTAACATTATAAAAATTTAGATTGATTTTAATGTGACATGTTAACAATGCATAATAATATAACATAGACTTAAACATATTCAATATTAACCCATCAATATAAATGTGCCTGAAATGAGTCAATGAGTTATTTCCAATTATGTTAAATTGAATATATATATCTTAATAAATTGAATATATTTTATTGGATTTTTGATATATTTATAATGTTGTTATTATGTTTTTATTATGTACTTTTATTTTTTTTAATAATGTAATTTTATAATAATTAAGTTTTTTTCTTCATCGTGAAGTAATTATAAAAAATAGATTATCAAACACATCAAGTAAAAATGTATTATGTAATATAACATATATTGAAAAGAAAATATTAAATAATATATTACTACATTTTTTCGAAAGAATTACAATCACATTTTACTACATAATTGTCAAGACATACTGGATTTGACACCAATATAAAATCTTGCAATACATTAAATAAAACCCTATAAATATAACATATATTTAACATTAACAATTATTTATATATTATTCTGTTTTTCAATTGGCGCTCGTTTGTTTATTCATTTTTTTGAATTTCTTTTCCCTCAAATAAATATATATATATATATATATATATTTGCTGTTTGATAGTATCCTTGGCACATTACTGGACATCAATACCAAACTTACAAAATTCTTTTTTATGTGATTATCCTTTTTTCATCATGTGTAGAATTTTTATGCATGAAAAACAATAAGTTTCTCAGTGATGTTCCAGGGACAGGGATAATCCCGCACTATACATATTGTGCACAATGAAAAAGTGTTATAGCTGACATCATTTTTATATGGAATAAAAATAATTGTCTTTTAAACAAAATGAATAATATCAGTATTACAAGAAATTGTAATATTATAAAAAGGTTTAGATTTATTGTCAATGGATATGAGATGAGTATATTGCAAATAATAAAATTCCAAAAAATTATCTTTGAATATATATCTAAATGTTTGTAATTATAAATAATTTTTTAAATGATAAAAACAGATTTGTTGAAACTTACTTTGTGAGTAGTTATTATTAAATTAATTATCGGTGGTATAGCTAGAGATAAGGAAAATAAATTGGTAACAAAGATCGAGGAAACATAATATTATATTAAATTAATAACATTAAAATAGCTAATTTTAAATGGTAACATTTTTTCCATATGCATAACATCTAAACAACTATATTATAACATTATGAATATTTGTAATATTACCTTGTTTGAGTGATTTCTGGTAAATTATTAAGGAAAATAGTATTACATGTTCCTAAATTCTTTTAGTATAGATTACAGTCTCAATTATTACAAAATTGATACCTCTGAACGTTTTAAGTTTGTTTACGACATTCTAAATTTATATAACTATTTGAGAAGAATTATTTATCAGCAAGAATAGATCCTGACCTTTTTTAAACTAAATAATGTGACTAATAGTTTGAATTATAAAAATAAATAAAAAGTGACTCATTTAAGCTATATAAAATTCTGCTATATTTTACAAATAAATATTCATGAGATAAAAATATAATTTCACCACGGAAAAAGCCTCCGACTCGTAGATTATTACCATATATATTCACTTGTGAATAGAAACGTTAGAGCTGAAGTATTTCAGGAGTCATAGGACTCCCACGGCCTGCAAGTGAAGGATCCAACCTTTATATTGAACTCCCCAAGAGTGCCCTTTTCATATCCAGAACTCCTCAGCCTTTATTTTCCTACCAATAAGCTACTGAATTATTTATAAAAGTCCACTAACCACATCACAAAAAAATTATAAGAAATTATAAAATTACAATTGTATGTATATAAAATGTATATTGTGTATAATGTGTATTGACAGAGGTATTTAAATTTAAAATGTTGATCGTCTGATTTTCGGGATAGTTCTACCTCGCAGAAGTCCAGTTCACAGTGTTTTTATTATAGATTCAGTTCTCCATAACTTCGCCATTTCTTAATTTGCCGTATATATATAATAAGTTATAAGTTACGTTATTCATGGTTTAAAATATTTCCTATTAAATATCAGTATTCCATTTTTTCTCAGATAATACAATGGTTATGAATTAGACTAAGCAGTGTATTTTTTTTCGTAGCGTCAAAAATTACTTCCTATTGGGGAGCATGTACAATATATAAAAGTGTAAGCATATAAATAAATACAGATGTATATATATATTACGAAAAGCTATTATCAATACCTTATACAATTTTACGTATCCGTTTTTTACCACTTTGACATTTGATATTAAAAAAACATAATTTGATTTTAATCTAAATTTGATATGATCAATAATAATCTGTCAAGTTTTCTGGGTGCTGCAGATTAGTGGTTTCGGAATTATACTGACCTTAAGAAATCATTTAGTGAAATAATAATTAGCTTTGGTGAAATAAAACAACACTATACAATTTTTCATATTTAAAATGTGTAATATAATATAACTTTTCATTACAGAACATTTAAATCAATTCAGGTATACGTTCCGGCCATATTTATTACACAAAATCAATGTTTCATAAACATTTCACTAAACTTTATGTACAAATATATTTATTTTCAATATAACTGTTTAAATTTCACATTATTAATAATACATAAACAGATAATACTGCAGCTCACTTAAAACTCACTCAATTAAAAAATAATTGAAAATGGATGCAAACTCAAAATTTGGTGCTAACGTAACATATCATATATAATTTATTGTATTTTTTGTTATAGACGAAGTATACAATGTAACAATTACTGTTATTTTTTATAAAACAATTTTCTATTATTACAAGTATAATTATTATTATATAAATTATTAAAAAAAAATTATATAAGAAGATTTGAAAATAGTAAAGGTTTTCATTTAATATGTTTAAAATGTTAAAAGTAGATTGATCTATTTTATATAAACTTTATCATGGTTATCAAATTTTAATGCACTTTTAAAATTATTATATTATTTATATAATTTTTATTAATCGACTCTGAGAATATACAATTCAAACATGTTATCGAAAGGCACAATTTATTTAATTAACATACAGTTTCTTTCTAAACAAAATCTTTGATTAAACTATACACCCAATTTGTAAACATCAGGAACAGTATTCTTATAGGTCAGATTTCGCAGGCCATTGAGGTCATATTTTACAATTAATGTTGATTCACTCAAAACTTTTATTGCATTTTTTTGTAATTTGGGATTAATATTATTATTGAAACATATCAGGATATATGAACATAATAGGCGTTAATTTATACGAATAACATAATATCAACATAGAATCGTCTATAAGCCTACTATTGACGAACATTTATTCGACAACGACATCTACAAACAATTCAGATATATAAGAGGTGGAGCACAATATTTGTTTGATATTTTATCATTACGTATGGGAGTAATGTATTTGATGTGTAGTCTGCCTATCCCATTAAAACTATGTGCCGGTCATTGTAACTCTACGATACTTATGCAGTGTTCGTCTCTGCAGAACACGGTCTACGAAACAGTTGGCATAAACCCAGGCTTCTGTAAGTAGGTGTACAAGGCTTGTAGTGTTCTTGTCAGTCAGTCATTGGTTAAATTCATTAATATGCTATAAGATATTCAAGAAGAAATAACAAATTTCTTTGAAATACATCATCAATGGAACCCAACTACATATCCTGGAGCCCAAATAAAATAGAAATGATTTCATCAACCGAAAATATGTTTTAACATTAAACGTTGGCGACATTTGTGATTCAAATAGCAAGTTCATAGGCTATTTATATGAACTCGATGACCGCGGCTATTATCGTGATGGTTGTGTACTTCGTCAAACGCATTGGTGGGAGTTTTACTAAATATTGAGGTTATAATACTTATAGACACGGTATCAATGACAAAAATGTTTTATAATAACGCGATTTTCCAATCCTGAAACACCAATTGAGATAGATTTAAACAACTTATTAACATTTAATTAATCAAATCGAATGAGCGTTCGTTTATTTAAAAAAACAATTTTGAATTATTTGTGACGAAATATGTGTTTTTCTCAATATAACTTTGTGAATGCAGTTGAATTATTTTGTATAACAATACTGTTGATATGATATTGGCCGACTTGGATGATGCAAACTTGAATGATGACTAACCTAGACTTCTGTTAGATTAGAATCCGTCAATTATAGGTTCAGTTCAATTCTGTAACCTATGATCTCCACACAAATTTCTTCCATTCTTTCATTTACTTGGCAGTTTCTTTCGTCTTGGCTGGAGACATACTAGTTCATTCGGTGATGTTTGCTGGCCAATACACTTCGTATCGGTTATCTGTAATGGTCACCCGAAGGATGCTGTTGATTATAAGCGCCCTTGGATTCTGGTAACATATCCGAACCATATATTAGTAACTTCTTTGTTCTTGTGGAGGTCATAAGATCTTCCACATTACCCACTTTCAACTTGATTTCTGTGAGGATAGACTAAGGGGTCCCGGAAAAATTAATAGTCGGACATATTAGCGTCGGACGACGTTAAGACCAAAACCACCTACCCACCCCAGCTTAACGTCGGATTGCAT
>JAUZND010055588.1:0-18841 GCA_034780555.1 Coelogynopora nodosa
AATTTTGTCTAGGGATCTTGCTTGAATAGGTGTAACGGCAATAGGGCGAAAAGATTTTGGATTTGTGAATAAAGCTTTCTTGGTTTTTGGACATGCACCGACTAAAGCAGTTTTCCATGGTTTTGGGTAGGATTTCTGTTTATACTTTTGGTGTATATTAAGCTATATGGTTTACTTAACTCTCTTGAGTAATTCTTTGAAAATCCATGCTGGTATTTTACTTGGACCACTTGCAGTGTTTACTTTAACCTGTTTGAATATATTTCCAACTTCAAGTTGTGTGATTTCTATAGCTTCATTTTGCAATAAGTCAGCGTCATAATCAATGGTTTCATCTTTATTTTGGTCAATATTGAATCTTGTGAAGAAATTATTAAGTTCAGTAGCTTCATCTTTATTGGGTAGGCAAGTATTATGGTCACCTCTAAGAAGTCTTCTAGATATTTCAAAGATTTCACTTGAGCTCATAATTTGTAGCCAGTCTTGTCTGATATTTCTAATATGCTTCGTTATTTTTCTTTGTATTTGATGGTACTGAGTTCTTTACAAGGTTTTAGCCTCTGAAAAATATTAATAAAAGATGATTTTTTCTTTTCGGAATTAGATTGTATTAAATATTATATGTAGCTATCGCAAGTATAGGTCATTTAATCAAAGTCTTAGTTTTGAAAAACAGAACAGACAGTACAATTTAGAGCGTTTCTTAAGGAGTCTTTATTTGTTTTGCTTTATTAGTTTTGCTTTCTTGCATATTTTATTCTCACAGGTTTTTTAGGGATTAGAAGAAGACTCACATGATAGTTTGTATAAATATTGCCAATAGTATCAAATTCTTCACACTTATAGACTTTTAAATTAGTTTCGTAGGCCATATCTAAGTAGGACTTGTTAGGATAGTAAGTTGGGAAAGCTACTATTATAGGTCTAATAAAGAAAAATCAACAGAATTGCAGGTTTTAAAAACTCTTCATTTATATCAATGCAGAGTATAATAAAAGCATTTGGATATAATTGTTGAGACGAAATATAGACGAAAGTAACTTCACATTGGAAAAAGTGTACAAATCAAGCACTCGCTATATTTAATTTAGGGTAAAAAAAGGCTTTAAATGGTAAAATGAATTTATTTTTAGATATATGTAACATTTAGATACTGTTTATAATTGTTACCTGACAGAAACATATAGGTCGCCATGGAAATGAATATATAATAGCTTATGAGAATTTCAAATGTTATCAAGTAAGTGAAATTAAGTTTTATATACACATTTTATGGTTTTACTATAATTAATACACAGATCAAAACAATTACAAAGGTTAAGAAAATAGTTTTAAGTACTTAAAAATATATGTTTACAAAAAAGACCAATTCTAAAATTCGTTATAATTTTAAACAAATTTTCAATAAGATGTCTGTATCATTTAAAAATCCATTAAAAACTATTTAAGTAGTGACACAAAATAAACGCGTTATTTTTCCGGTAGAAAAAAAGTTTAAATAATGCTTTCTATATAAATATTTTAATGGACGGTTCCCTTTCCAGGGCGTATTTAAATTTAGGTTATATATTAAATTAAAACACTGAAACAACAGGATTTTTTGATTTATTTATTATATAAAAGTATTTATCAAAATTACAATTATCAAACGTGTTTTAGTGTTTATTTATTCCGCATATAAATTTATATTTTTATAACCTAGGAAGACTAACTATTCATGATATCTTTCTATTCTAGTTGTCTAATACACAGAGGATCAACTGAACGTTGATTTATCTATTTATTTTGTGCAAATTATTTACAACCAAATTAATTAAAAAAAAATGTAAGTTTAGTTGGAATTAAATAAGAACAAAAATACTAACTGAAGAAGAAAATTCATATGTGTATTTATTAACAACAAAATGTATTCAAAAAACAATTGTTTGCACTTTCTGGTTACAACAATTGATAACAAAATAATAATTATAATCAACGGCACATATTAAAAGTATATTATATATATACAGTATGGGGTTAATGTTTGAAATAATGCGAGAGTGCAGTCTAGAATAAATATTTAAAGATAGAAAAATAAAACATAAAACAAATATGAGAGAAATACAGTACAAAATTAAAAATAATAACTTACAAAGTCATCATTTAATATGGAAATTATAGACAGATTTAACGTATTATCGATCATTCATCTGAAAATGTTATCACAAAAGTGTCACAAAAAACTATGAACAAATACGTACACATGACCACACATTCCACTGTAGTTAGTGTAAGCGCATAACAAAATGGTGTAAATATCATATTTGAACTAAATACGGTAATAAAAAAGTTAAAATAATAAGTTATGACATCAATAAAATGGTCAACTAGCGTATGGGACCGTGTGTATCCGACTGTAGTTAATTGAAATCTAAGGAGAAAATTCTATAGTGGAAGGCTCGTGGGCAAATATAAAAGCAGAAAATGTTGCCTAACTTTTTCTGGTCAATATATACTGCTATTGCTGAACTGTTAATATGACGAATAATAAGTATATCTAAAATCTTGTATAGTCAATGTTAAGTTATATCATGAGCTAATTAGGCGGTGGGTAAACTGATAGTGAATGGATCAATAAATTACTGTGAATGGACGGTTTATGTTTTGCAGCAGAATTCTTGCTATTGGTTCGCCTCACGTCGATTTCTTTTAAACGTCGCTGAAGAACATGTATCCGTTTTTGGAGGGAGATCTTGTTGACTTCAGTGTCTGAGTAATGAGGAAAGAAAATAACAGCAAAGTAAAAGAGAATAAGTTTTTCTTGAGGGGAAATCGCCTTTCACATTTTGATATATTAAACATAAAACATTTAGTAAATATTACATTTTGTATTTAAGCGCAAATAATTTTGCGCAATAAGTATAATAATGCATTAATTTATATATATTAATCCAATGTAGTCAATAAAATCGAATTTTGATGATACCTAGTCTAAGTTAAGCATTATAATCTATTGAAGATTGTTGTAAAAATAATCCAGACTATAGAATTAAAAATATATACTTTCTAATATCAGCTGAAAATCTGATTAATTCCAAAATTATAGATTGTCTATATACAAGTCAAACGGTAATATTAATTAATAGCTATTTGAATTGGTTCAAATTATTAAAATAAAAAATGCATAATAAAAATCTATACTAGAAAAACTACCAATATCATAAAAATTGAAAACTTTTTGTTTTATGTTATAGCTATTGATTTCTGACGACGTGTGTTCCTATATAAAACATATTATAAGTTCACTGCTTTTAAATAACCGGTGTTGTGCCTGCCACAAACTGAAATGAATGCCAACTGATTTATAATACAATAAAAATAAACGCTGTGAGAAAATTCAACCACTTTTCTATACATTTTCAGAATCAAATACTGTTAGAAACAATTTCTAATGGATGAATAGTAAATTATGAAGTCGCATTTATTTATTAATAATTTTACACTACCAAAAGATTTTCATAAAGTCATCTAAATTGAAACTTTTTAAACATGATCAGTTGAGAAATATATATATAACATCCAACTTCTACAAAGAAAACTTAAAATTAAATAAATCAGTTTAGCCAGATATAACATAGTAATGGAAAGTATTGTTTAGTTGATTCTTAATATTGATTCCTTGCATACCTTGAGATCAAACAACTACTGTTAATAAATTATACGAAAAATTTATCAATTGGCAATTTTTACCATGACATTTTTAGTTTTGGAAAACTACTTTTCAAAAGTTTTTAAATATATATATATATCGCTTGTCTAGAATTCGCAAGTAGGGAAGCGACCGGAAAAATGACTTTTTATCGAAATATGAAGAAAAGAATTAATTACCAATTATTGGTATTAAATATTTAAATGCGTAACGTAATACGTTATAAAATGTTACAGTATGTGCATTAGGAATTAGTAGGTACTGAACATTTTAGAACTATAGCCTCAAGTATATTTTGATTAGTAAAGTAAACGATTAGACACCCTCCCCCTTGATAATAGTAACTTGTATAGTAAATGAAATTGTTAAATCAAAAACGTATTTTTACGTTAATTACAAATAACAAAACTTCAACAACGTTACAATCAGTACTGCAACAAGTAGCCTACAGCAAGGCAATGCGGGACACACCTTCAACAGTACAGGAGGGCAACGTCGCCAGCAAGCAGGGCACAGCATCCTCGACCAGCTGAATCCGTCGGTACAGGGAGGCGAGTTTCGTGAGCCAGGCCTGCTCCCAGTCTTCACACGGGCAGCCGGCTGACACCACCACTGGGGACCTGCCATCGACCTCCTTCCCCCTCCTCACCTTGGGACTGCTGTCGGTGGTGGTGCAGGGGAAACTGGGCGCGTCTTCGGGCGTGCACGACTGTTGAGGAAGAAGGTGCTCATGGATTGATGGCGATACAAGGTATTGTATAGTACGATCAACGTAATTGTTGAAATAAACACATTTTCCGTAAGGTAACTTGCAAGTTTTGATCATACTTCTTGGTCAACAGATTTTTTTTTTAAATTTAAAAAGTAGTTATGAACTAGATAAAATAGAGTGCTCAAAAAGAGAGTTGTCAGTTCGGGAAAAAACTATGAATAGCATCATTGATCAGCATGTTATATGTTACACTATAATATATCTGTAATAGGAAAAATAATAGCAATAATGTTGTTCTCAAGAAAATATAGTAACAAATTAAAAACAGAAAAAGCCTATGTTGATAAATGACAGAAAAAGTTAATTTTAAATATTAACAAAAAGGATAATATTATATATGGGAAGCATTTTCTAATTTAGAAGATGTTAAAAAATGAACAACGAATTTGCAAGCTACTTTACTTCCCTAACAACTAACTTTATTTCCAATAAGTAATACTCCAAGCGCACAACGCAGTTTAAACCAAACATCAGTCAACATACCTCAAGAGAGTAGTAACTCCTCCTAGTGTTAGCCGGCAAGGTGCGCGCACTAAGTGGCATGAGAGCACCACACGAGTTCCTCAACCGGAGCACCGCCAAGGGTCCGACACTGAAGTTCCGCCGCAGAAGATCCGCCAACTGGGAACTCGTACTGGAGGCAGGAAGACAGAGCTCCCGCGGCCCGCAGCCGGTGGTTGCCGGGCATCTTGTTGCCGTAGTCCGACCGCCGCTGCCACCGCCACCGGTGTTGTTGTTTGGATTGTAGGCGCGGAGAGGACTGTTGTGCACCTCGGAGTGGCTGTTGGCGCTCTCTAGGCTGGACTTCTTGCTGCTACCGACGCTACCGTTGCCGCCAGCCGGGTTGACGTTGAGAACCCAGAGCTTCTTCATGCGTCTTGGGGGACCGTAGAGACCGGCGTCGATCTAAATTGGGATGGTAGCAAATTGTTAATTTGGTATACATATACTTGTGCACAAAATGAACAGCATCATAGCGTACTTCGTTTATTGAGGACCACATTTTTTGGTATCAGCTATTTCGCAATTGAAGATCATGTTAAAAATACACAGCAGTTATTGCTTAGATTGATAAAGAATACAGCTTACACAAAACGGTATAGTTGAAATGATATAAATTCGATTCTAAACTATTATTTAAACAAAACTCATGTGTATACACACCTGGTTGAATTAATAATTACGGATGATGAGCTGTACAGCATTTAAAGGAATACTGTCACCAGGATAATCATATATATATGTATCTCCGTTCATAATTTAAACGCTGATTTATGCAACGTGAAAAAATTATATTGAACATACAAATGCATTTGTTTGTTTGACTATGGTTCAGATGTCCAAAAATATTCAACACATTTCATATCTCATTTATAAGCACCACATGAAAAACTGCATAATATGGTCTCTAAAATGACTAATTACGATTGTACGTAAAGTGAAATTACAAACTCAAATTATTAAATAAACAAGATGAGTACGACTTTACAATAAGTTAAATTTACTCCTAGAAAATTTTATAAAAAAGACAACGCATTTCAACCTTTCATGTGAACATTTTTAAAATGTTTCCCCCCACATGTCAAAAAATTGATACCGAGGTGATAGTTAGTACACATTATTTTTTCTTATTTAGAAATGAAAACCATTAAAAACTGCGAAAAACGATGCAGCATCGTAATTAAAATATATTATTGGAGTGTTACAAAAAAGTTCGATCTTTAATAATTTATAAAATATTTCCTGACATGGAAGTCATTTTTTTAGTTTGCTTTTGATACAAAACTGTAGCTGGTGTGTAGTATAAATTGTTGATTAATAATTAATATATCATTTTAAAAACGTGAATTATTATGTTGGGAGGGTTCATTGTAAAAAATGAAGCTAAAATGTAAGCGATGATATTAATCAAAACAATCTTTTATAATGAAGTTACAATTGTATCTATTGGCTTGTGCACTTTATGATAACGAAATTTAAAACTTTATGTCAATCAAACAATTTCGCATAGAATAAATTTGGTATACTGCCGATTCAGCCATTCCTAGCATGTAACAAAGATTTTTCTAAAATAAAAATTGTGCGCGATAAATAGCTATGGTTAGAAATTACTATACATAATGTTAAATGTTAATGACTAAATATATTATACAGATAATAAAATTATCAATAGGTGAAAGCTTGACGAGTACACAATTTAGCGAGGTCCTTATTAAGTAATAAATTATTTACAAATATATAATTTATTCTAAAATTGATATGGTCAAACTCAGTAAAGCAAAAAAAATAATAATCAGAATATCTGTTGAAAAAAGTGGTTGTGAGGCGTGATACATTATTTTTTAATCAGACATATATAACAATGTAATAATTTATTAAATATCACAATATAAATAATTTACTCAAAAATGTAGCTCTGTTCTACAGTCAACACTTCTTAAGTGCTTTTGGAGAATTTATTCTCACTGTCATTGTATCAAACGATCACCAATTAATCTATAATCAAAATGAAAGTGAACTGACCTATACCTAATATACCGGACACAATTTGATGAAACTATAGCTTTTTGATAGGTTTAAGAATAATTTATATTTAGTCAGATGTAATGGTCAAATTAAATTTAGGGGATGTGATATTTATAGATTTCTCAAGTAAAGTAAATTCTCTCCACATGCCCAGACCAAAATATTATATAACAGTAGTAATATGAAATATGGTACACATATTATATTTCCACATATTGTGAATGAATTACCAGGCTTACAAACCTGAACATTAACAAGACTGGCTGTTTAAAGGCGAAATTTGTCTGAATCAACTCAAAATGATGGCTGTTTAAATAGTCGTTATTAAATTTTCTTCGCAAGAAAGACACGACACGGAAATATGACTACATTTTCGGTACATTACTATATCGTCACAATGTCAACCATGTAGGAATTTTTCTCAGCATTTCAATACCTACATTTGAAGCAAAATGCGCATAAATAACAAAACGTAGTTGATAAATCAAAACACACTAGTGCGGTTATACAACACAATAATCTTTATTTAACTTTTTTAAATCGACATAAATATCATAAAGCAACAAACAATGGAATTATTCCCCTGAAAATTCTTTTTCATTTTTAACTGACCAACAGGTACATTTTCTGATATTTGATTTAAAACAACGATACATCAAGATGAGCAGTAAAATACAAGTGATGAATTTTTTTTAAAATTTGAATTCACTATAAAATTTAATTGTTCGGACACTTATGATATCATTTTTCACAAGATTAAAATCGAATGTAAAATTCTACATATATACGAACACTGAATTCCCGAATTTAAAAGAAAATCAGAAGATGATAAAGAAAAGTACTCTTTAATAAAACTAATTAACCTAAATTAAGATGAATAAATAGTGGTCTACATCTATGTTTATGAAGCCGAATATAATAGCAGATTCTATTCTTTGATGGTTAGTGCAGTACAATCAAACAACAACAATTCTTAAAAACCAAAAGAGAGTAATTACAACAAAACTGAAGGCAAATAAGAACACAAGTTTAAGGAATAACTGGTTTTATTTATCGCAATGTGCTTCAAGTGGAATACACAAAAATAATGAGCAGTATGGAATTAGCTATATAGTTTTCTGTATTAATATAATCGGTTTTTGGTAAGTGGTATACTTCATGGCAATTTAGAGGTTTAATATAGTTGCATATAATGACTTATATCACTGAAGTCACATCTGCAAATAGAACAACATGATATAGGCCTAGTCAGAAAGAATGCTTATATTGTATAAGGAGGAACAACACCCGGCAAAATTTGAACTGACAGGCGGGAGTGACGTGTGTAGTTAAAACCCTGGAAATTGATTTGATAGAATGTACACAAGTCAAAAAGGAAGGAGCTGTTATAGAAATATATTTTGCTATTTTACGGATTCTAGCAAGCCGAACAGATCAGAAGTAACGGAGAAGCTAAGGAATTGTTGTTAGTTATGGGAAAATGCTTGACGATAATCTTGACTCTCATTATAATATACATAAATACGCGTGGATAAAGTTGGATCAATAGTTATAATATTCAATAAAATATATTTACAAAATATCATGATTGCATGAAGCACGTTTTCTGTTCACCGATAAAATGGCAATTATATTGTATCAATGTAAAAAGACTGTAAAATAATAGAAACGTATTACAATGTATATGGCTGAAGTTAACTAACATAACCTTGAAAGAGTAATTTATAAATAAGATAATTAAATAGTATATTTTTAAAACTAAATATAAATTTGTTTACATAAAAATAGTCAATAAGTATAATTTAGATCAACACGTATTTTCTAATGGATGCTGGCATAGAAAATAAACAAGATATAACCTGCTAAAATTCTAACCAATTGAACGTTTGTTATCTGAACCATAAAATTAAATAAAATGGATAAAAATTAAAAACCGACAACTGATACCAATAAATATTCACAAAACTCCAGCAGATACGCAATACAATTGACAATGTAGTGAATTCTCTTCGTTAACTATATTAATTCGATGTATGGATTATGTCGATGGTAATACTCGTTTCTCATTAAAATCAGTCAAATTACATATTTGAGAGTACGACTACGTAACTTTCTATTATTATGCTCTCTTTAACTGAAAAACAACATATTTCAACCAAGCTTACTCTCTTTCAATCGGTGGAAGTAAAACAAAATTAAAAATACAAATAAATCATAACTATACAGGAACCAAATACAGTGGCGAACGGGATTTTATAAATATATAATATGTATATACTATATTCATATTACAATAATATATACATCTGTACGTAACATATTTAGGGAAGCAATGGAGGTAGTTGAGGTGTCTGGTGTGTATACTGAGGCGCAAAACTCTGTACAGATTGGATGTGATGAAATGAACATGAGGTGAAGTAAGTGAGAGAGAGAGCCAGAACAACTTAAAACTGAAAGTTTGGCTCATCAATTATGCAAGAATCCGATAGACATAGACAACAGAATGAAGCTCGGAATGGATGATAGCCTACACCCTTTCCTTTCTCTCTCTATCCATGTTTCTGTTATATTATTAAGTTTAATAAAGTTTCAAATAATGAGATTCGATGGTAGAGTTGTATAATAGTTTGTTTACCTGTGCAAAAGTTATGATAATACTAACACGAAAAGTACAAAAAATAACAGGTGAAAAACTACTAAATAATAGATTCGATACAGAAAACATTTAGATATTTTATTGGAGAAACATTCAATTTTTCGCTTTTTATTTTTGACAAAACAATTTGAAGTTATTTAATTCTACTAAACATATTCAAAATTTGAAAAAATTAGCATTACTATACAGCATTAAATGATAAAGGAATTTTTGTGAGTTAAACATTAAACTATGCAATAAAACTGTAATTAAACGGCGTGCTACAGGGATTTCACTCTGGCTACATCAAATCTTGGAACAAGAAACTTGACATCAAACGACACCCGATTTTACTCTGTTGCTAAACGAGAGAGAAAGAAAGGGGGGTCAGGAAGCGAGAGGGGGAAACAGAGACATAATAATACAGGGTGACTCAATCGAGCAAGAGTGCGCGTGTAGGTGACTAGGTGTCCGCCACGACAACCGGCCTATCAGGAGTCCTGGGGGGCAGTACGGAGAGACCGGGAGCGGCCAGCATATCCCGGCAGAGTTGGGGCTGACTGGCGGGGCAGGCGAACAGACTTATGCCCGCCCGGTAGATAGAGGGGATGGCCACGTGATGGGCCCACTCTGGCTGGAAGCCGGGGAAGTTGTCCTGCTGTGTCTCTCGGATGGTGCACACCACTTGTCCTGTACCGGTGAACGGGGGTTCGGGGGAAGGGGGGGTTCAAAAGTTAGCGTGACTTCTATATTGCCTAATTATTTCACGTAAAAAGAATTAATAAGCTTTTAACCATAATAATTTTGATTGCGGTGAATCAAAAATAATTTGGGGCTTTTTGAATATAAAAATAAGATGGGTAGTAAAATAACAAAAGCAAATTATTTACATTGGTACTTCATAATATAATGATCTAACAGCGATTTTGCCGTTCATCGAAAAATAAGCAAAAATATTTGAAACATTTTTGAAAAACTAATTTTTTAACGAATTTTCATGGTAAAATAATTGAAAACGGAATGTACATGCATTTAAAAAATATAATCCAGAGCAGATTTTAAATGACATGTTAATTAAACATTAATTCCATCACATATCGATGAAAATCCATTTTGCGTTCTTACGAATTTCTGGCAAGTAATATCATTTTTTAAATTACGAAAAATCTTTTCATATTGAAAATTCACAGTGAGTCATTTAATAAAGGTTACATTATATCAACAAGCTGAAAGCAATATTATATAAGTTGACGAGTTTTATAATACGTCTTTAGATATATACAAAAACTTGGAGTATGAAAACATAGTTTAGATTTGGAACGGATCTGATAAAATTAATATAAATAATTTCCGACAAATCGATTGACTGACATGAAATCAATCGATAAAATAATTTATACTTTTTTGACAATCAATATTGAAATGTAGCCTAGTTATACTTTTCAAGCTTTTTTGACTATTTGTTTGGGGTTTTAATAAGTACTACTTGCAATCCAGTCATCACTAGGGAGACTAGGGTACCTGATGAGAGCTGAATAGCTCGAAACCGGTAGTGCTCTGTCTCTATACTGTTTGTACAAGCTCTGCGCTTAGTGCTTACTTATTATATGTATAAAATATTTTGAAAGATGACACACATAAAATACTAAATGTAATGTTACACGTTTTTTAACTTAATTGGAATATATATGTGTAGGAGTTGTGCTAACCTGTTTTTGAAATCATGCAACCAATAGCAACCAAATTTTTTCATAACTCAAAATTCTAGCTTATTAGTTGATCTCAAAAATGGGTGCAAATTTCACTCCAATTGATTTTTACTGTACATTAGATCCACAACCCACAATCCAGATTTACCCAGTTAGGGGAAACCTCAGTGCGTACTGATACAACCAAATACACAATATGGTTTTTGGAGTACAACTAGCTGTTGAGTAATGCAACAAACAATATGCTATTTTGTATTCTAGTAGATAAATTAAAATAAATTATCAATATTACGTTTCGTATGTATATAATATAATGTATTATGTTTCAGACAATTATAACATTATTGCCATATTCATTATTATTATGTTTATTTATTTTATAGTACTGTAAGCCTTAAATCAAAAGAGCGATAAAATAAAATATTAAGTAACCAATACCGAATATGCTTAAGTGAGAGATGTTAATAGCTTTTAATTATTAAACCGACGGAATCTCTGAGGTTCCAAAGTTAATCAAAGTTAATAAAAACAAATTTAAAAATCACTAAATAAATAATCACTAAGATTACGCATGAGTGAATTGGAATACACATTACTGTTTCAAAAATAATATAAATTTTTAAATGAGTAAATTACAGTATTTTAATCTTTGAAAAAATATGCAAAATAAATCAGTTTTCTGCATATATAATTATTCGATAACAGCAATATAATATTGATTAAATACTTCCAGACCTCCGACAAACAGGGTACTGTGAACTCACCAAGCACGTTCATCTGCCCCCATCGCGGGTCCTCCTGCCGACAGAGTATCGTGAGGTCGGTCTCCGGAGACCATGAGGCTAGGATATCAGTCTTGCGTACCAGAAGGATACTCTCCGAACTTAGCTGCTGGTGCACAACATATTCTGGGACGAGTTGGATTGGATTGGTCATGTAGACGCCTGCGAACGTGGGTGGGGGTGGGGGTACAGAGGTCACACGCAGAACACGATTCATCTAGCAATTTTCATTTCACAGTTTTCGACATCTATCTAATGTAACTTCAGTAATTTTATTTCGTCTACTACAAATATATTAAGAATTCATTCAACTAAATTCATTACATGGGTATTATTTATCAGTGTGTAATTTGTCGCTCTTTTACATAATCAAAATTAATACTTATATATAAAAAATTTTACAAAGTTTATGACGAAAAAATTTATTAAAAAATTGACGAATAAAAATCATAAATAATAAATATTTTTCGTAAATACGTTTTTGTCATACAAAACAAAGACTCGCATTACAGAAAAGTAACTAAAATGATAAACGTTTGTAATGAAAAACAGTTACAATTTGTATTCCAGGTGTATGCCATGAGCTAATTCCATAACATAACTAAGGAAATACACCTATAAAAATATTTTTTTATTGAAAATATTAATTTAATGTGTTATCTTAATAACTGATAACAAATACTGCATGGACCGTTAGTTAAATAAACGAATCTAACATCAAATAAAATTTAAATTGTACAATACATGTTTTAGTTCCTCCAGAGTACAATTTCAAGCTATTCATATTAGTCAATACATAAATGTCGACAAAATTAAACAAAAGTAAAAATGTATATATTTATAATTTATACACTAATAAAAATTAGTGATAAATATATATTTAATTAAATATTTTAATAATTCGATAACGTGGACATTGATTATAGCATTATAGAAGAAAAAGTACATTAACGTATTTAAATATTGCAAAAAAGTCACAATAAATAAAACCTTTCAAATATACTACAGGAAGCATATCCACCGACGGAGAAATCTGGACGGCGCTGGCACAGTCTTTTACTACCTAGTTAATTTGTATCAAATAATTTATTAAAAAAATCTCCTTATTGAGTTTATCGCAGGTCTTGTAAAGTACTCCTGATTTCAGGCGGTGTATTGTCTGCTGATGCGTTCTAAATAGAATGAAAGGGAGCTGTCCAGATCTCCCAACCGTCGAATATGTTTTGAGTAATATGTGAAAGAAAGGTTTCATGATTTATTGTGACTTTTTATTCTAATTATAACGTGTTTATAATTTATGCAAACTGCTCAGAGTTTAAATAATGTTGAATAACTTGCGACGATTGAATATAAGTATGTAATCAAGTTGTTAATAGTATTATAAAAATGCAAATCACGGATAACCAATATTTTTATTATAAAGAAATTAAATGACAGACATTATGCAATGGATTGAATTTCCACACACAATCTAGAAATAAAACCCATTTTAAATGTGCCAACACTGAATGTTTTTTATTTATTAAAACATACTTAATTGGACATGAACTTTTGGCAATAATTAGGGTATTCCACAACACAACCTTTTAAGATAAAAAATCCTTTCTGTCGCCAACGTCGACGACACACTGGTAGATAAATGAACAGTTAGTGTGTGTGTGTGTGTGTGTGCCCAGTGCAGTCGACATCATAATTTTCAGTTGGATAATCCGCGTAAGTGATTGACTTTCCGAGTGGATCGAGTGGAAGCAGCTCCAGCCTGTCGGGCACAGTGCCGAATTGTGCAGAAGCGCACATAGTGTTGGCGGCGCTGTTCTGTTTATCTCACGATGCAGTATGTAAACATGTTTACTGCGCTGTGAACAGTCTAGGGGGCTACACGAAACAAACACTGTGCTAGAGAAAGTTGCCTGTTTTCTCATTGGCACATGATTTTGGTATTGTTGAAATGGTATGTTGTGTAAGGCCAGTACCGGATAACAACCAGTTTATGGTTCTTTTGCAAAGATAAACTTTAATAAGATGACCTGTTTTTCTAAAATAATATTTAAGTAGCATAAGGGGGGTATAAAATGGATCAATAATAACACCATTTTTTCTGGCATTTAAATATATTCGAAATTATTTTTGTTATATTTTTTGGTTAGATAAAAGTATTTTAGCCACTGAGTAAAAATCAGGGTCATACGTTTTATAGTTCAATCAAAAACTTAATTTATTTGAAAAAAATTGGCATTCCCCCTCCACGTACGAAGGGTTAAAGAATATTTTGTTAAAAATTAAGTATACAATAATACTATAAAAATATATTAAACGTTTCTGCAATATTTTTTTATAATTAGAAAATGGAAAAAATTATTCGATAATATCGATCACAAACAATTATACAACAAATGACACGGTCTTAGTTAAGAATGCAAATGGCTTGTAATTAGCAGTAATATTTTTTTTAATTCTCAAAATTTACTATAAGATTTCAAATTTATAGAAGTACTATTGCACCTTATAATCTTCTTTGAAATCATTAACAACTTATAATATATAAAAGGGTCTTCATCTGCATTTGTCCGAATAATTATAATTAAATGATTTTCATGAATAAAAAATCAAGTTTATTATAATTATCTACAACTGCTACAACTACTAACCTAATTGTATTTAATTTTAGGTGTGCCTAGCTGATGAGAACTAGACAGAAGAATATAATTTAGTTAGTAGTATAATGTAGTTTGGTGGCCATAAGTCGAATGGCGATTGTTATAAAAGTAAGTATTGTTTTATTTTATTTTTGCCAATATGATAATACAGTGGACGATCGATTTTCCCTCAACAACGATCCTAAAATTTAGCAACGACTTATATTTCTATGTATCTAACCCGGCCTTACGAACAACTGCTTCTTTTAGTACTTATTTTATGTACGATGTCCTAATTCAGGTACATGTTATATTGATCTAATTCATATTGTTCTCACCCCTAATGGAGTACTAAACTCGTGTGGTACATCTGTGAATAACAAAATTACATACTTAGATTGAAACATTGAGTGTCAGTTTGTTCATTGTATAGCTTTCATGATGGCATTGTGACCAACTGCACAATCATGTTTGCTATGAGACATTTTATGATTTTATACCCGTATTTATAATAAAATGAAATTATCATCAACATTTTTTTCCATTCCCCTGACACAGCCCTCAATATCGTGCTTTTTATGTGGACTTATTATATATCGTTGGTGAGTGGGACAACTGCTTAGTAAATTGTATGTGTAAACAAGTTCTTTTAGATTCTGTATTTTATTTTTTTTATAAACTTCTACAAGTACAACAAATGGGCGCCGTTTACCATTTTGCAAATTAATGAAATATTCATAGAAAATTAACTATAGCCTACATCAAATAGACCGGCTGCTGTATGTATTATACCATACAATCGATAATATATATATTATTTATTATAAACAGCTCATTTGAAAATAATAATAAATTTAGTATGTAAAATTATGACGTATTTGTTTAGATAAATATTCTAAAGATTAATTATCATAGATCATATAAAGTATATTGTTATATTGCAAAACTTTAAATAATATTTTCTGCATTTTTAGACATTGAGTGTATCTTCAATAAAAAAATATTTGTTAAGAAAATCTACCCAAATTTATAAAACATAGCTCACATTTAACGAAATATTATTATTTATTTCACCAAAAAGTATTCGTTATATTTTATAAAAGATGTTTTTAATTATTTTTATTAATTATGCTTTCTTTATACTAATGCAACATTGGTTGGTAAAAGTATTTGACATATATTACACATAAGGTCTATATGTTCTAATTATAATTAAATATTAATGGAAACATTGTTACCGGTTACATGTACTATAAATATTTCCTATACATTTAGTTTAAACATAACTAATGACATAGCTTACCCTCGGGACCCACTCGATAGACCATCTGGTGCTCCCAGGCATCGTCTGGGACCACGTAGAGCGCTGGCACCCCGCACTGCTGGTTAAGCGTCAATACTGGCACCGCTCCCCGGCGCATCCATCCCGCCAGCCACACCACCAGCTCCCGGGGGGGTCCCCCTTCTTCACTGGAGTTCCCCGTGGTCCCCGTGCCCGTAGTGGGAAAGAAGCGACCCTGTCAGTCGAATTTGGCAATTGTGACAATTAGTCTTTAGTGACACAATTTGTAATGCACAATGAAGTTCGGTTTTAGTGACAATTCGACAATAATAGCTTCGAATAATAATTTGTAACAAATCATCAAAAGTGAATTCATTGCGACAAACTGAATCAAAACTAGTAGGCATTTTAGATTGTATTAATCTGTATGCAGCATCTAAATAGCTGAAGTACGTAAAAATAGCACCTTTTAGGAAAAAACCAAAAAAAATTATCAATATTTGTAGTTTAATAGTTATAAATACTTTTGTACTTAACTTAATGTCTAATCATTTTATAGTAAACACTTGGCAAGAGTGAAATCTTCAGAATGTATAACGATAAGACCAAATCTGGATTGTCTAATACTCGTTTCCAGGTTGATTAAAACAAATTTTAAAACACCAAAAAATGCTGTTTTCAAAATATATAATAATAGTATGCAATTATTCTCAATGAGACTACTTAGACTAGAGACGTATTTTACATCCAAAAGCAAAGCTTTTATTAATACTACTCACATGTAAAATATAGAAACTCATAAAATGAAGGCATATTTTTCATAGTTTTTATCACTGAAAAGCACATTCTTAAAAACATTACAGTATGAATATTATTAATTAACCTATTTTCGATTTTTCTTTCTAGCCGTTTTTTAAGTAAAATTAAAAAATCACGGTTTTCCAGGTCGCACTGCCTGATTTTGGATTTTTCCTGGTCGCAGACACCTGTATGCGATGTTACAATTGATAACAACTTTAATGTATTAATTTAGCACTTACTAACGGAATCGTGAATACTTTTTTAAACGAGGATATTTAAATGTGCTACTCTCTAAAAGGGTTTTATCTCTTGGATGATGTCAAACATAATCGTTAGCTTCTGTGTGAGATGAATTCTTTTCAAATAGTTATATAGTTTTAATTTTTATTAAAATATTATAAACTTCTTTAAAAATATTCTAGCAGCTAGAACTATAACATTATTACTAGCATTGGCTACCTGCAGCACGCCTGGGAGAAAGCGATTGACACAGGCTACGAGATCCCGGCCCGAGATGCCCCCCGAGTGACTCCGGGAGACGAGGTAGTTGGCAGTGTCGGAGGAGGAGGCACTGTCAGGGGCGGCGACGGGGGGTTGCCGCTTACTAAGGGTCAGGATCAATGCCTCTACCGAGCAGTGGTGAGAGAGGTTAAGGGCGCGCTAAACACAGGGGAGAAGGGTGGGGGTTGTTACTTGCATGCGGAGTATATTCTTTTAACTAATCTATGGCTAAGTGTTAGATCGTTACTATGGGAAATTTACCAATCGCAATACGGATTCAAAAAAATAGATATTTATTGCCTTATTAGGAATTAAATTTACATAGGGGACTTTTTTGTTGTCAAAACAAGTGCTAATATATTTTTTAAAAATCTCAAACAAATTTAAACGATACACTGGAATCGATAAAATTATTAGCAAGTATTCGTAATGATTTTCTTTACTTCACAGTATTAATTTAGAATTAGTTATTGTGGTAACCCAAGAGAGAACGAGGTGCGCTGAGTAGCAATGTCTATTTGGGTTTGTTTTTCTCGGTGCTGAGAGCACCATTATACAATAAGTATAGTGGGCCGAAGGGCCAATCAGAATAGGGCAGCCGGGAAGATGATAGAGAGACAATGAAAGCAAGAGGGAAAGATGGGTACATAATAACATCTTAATATATCATGGTCACAACAGTTATACTTTCAACAATATAACGCGCAATTTTCTAGTAAAATTTACTTTTTCATGAATATTATTTTCATTAACGATGAACTACATACATATAAAGCTCAATTATTTCGATTTAAAAAAAATACCCAAAATCAGTCAACACTATACAAAGTTTTCTTGCAATAATATAATATTTAATCTCTAAAAATTTACAAATTTATTAATAATGTGATAATGAACAAAAAATAATTTAACCATTTATAAATAAATTTTAGTAAATATATTAACAAGATATAACCAATATTTAGCTAACGTTAAAATACTACAAAATAATCGATTGGTGATTTAAAGATGGCAACAAAAATAGCTTTCAAAGTAGCAAAATAGTGTATTGACATTATATTATAAGAAATTATCAATAAATTTAACATCCTATTGTCAGTTAAATACAAGGATAGAAAACTAGTTAACTAACTATTATAAAATAGACGTAGACATTTATTTGAATATATATTTGAAATAATTATAATATATGACAATTATGATGTAAAAACAGTAACTAAGATATTTGAGACAAACACTGAAAGGAAATTAAAAAAAAAAGTTTAAAATATATTTTTATTTACTCCAGTTAGAGAACGCTAAGACACCTACCACTGATAGACATAGTACACCTACCAGCACGTTGATGATGGCCACCGCGCCACAGGTAGCCGGCATCCGCTGCGCCCGCTGAGACAGACTCGCCTCCAGATCCGTCCACAACATAGCGGCAGAACTGACTTCTTCCAGACCCGCCGTCTCCAGCTCCTCCTCCCGTACAGCCGGAGTGTCATCGCCTACACCGCTGGC
>JAUZND010055599.1:0-18840 GCA_034780555.1 Coelogynopora nodosa
ATGTAATGTAATGTAATGTAATGTAATGTAATGTAATGTAATGTAATGTAATGTAATGTAATGTAATGTAATGTAATAATATCATATTATAATATAATAAATTAAGGAAATCACAAAGATTATTTCTTTAAAGAATGTTAAATGATTATCAGTAGGAATAAAATTCTACATAAATTCACAACTAACCCTGTAACTCAGAACAATTTCATCCGTAGTTTCGTTGTAGGCCAAGCGTGGATCAATCCAATATTGACGGAAGTAACAGTCTATTGTATATTCCTGTGAAGCAGAAAATAAATGTACCTGTTTTACCATCGCTGATATAAATTTCACTAAGTTCTTCTAAGCCAATGATGATTTTTAGTATGTATTATATTGTAAATTTAGTAATCAGCAAACATAATATGCATACATACACCTTAAAAATATTTACGTATATAATTTGCAAACAAGTATAGTTAGAAAAATCAATATTATACACTTAATTATAAATTATTAATATATTTTATTCATTAAGACAAAAATAACCTATACAAGTACATATATACATATACACATATGTGCTACTTTCTTCTTAGAATATCAGACTGGTTATGTATGATGCCAGAATTTTATGTTTTATTGACAAAACACCAAAACGATTTTTATAAAATTAAACAGTATAGAAAGTACCAAAAAAAGTGTGTCTCAAGAACAGCTTAACGAATTTAAAATGCCAAAAAACTGGAACAGATAATTATTATTTTCTGTATCATAACAATTTATTTAGCTATTGCATAGATAACCCAATATTTTAAATGCATTTGTATTTTGTTATTTTTTTGTTACTGATTTTTGGCATAATTAGTGATGTCCATCACAACCAAATTTCTTGTGACCTAGATCAATATTTATCGATATTCATTTGCTTATCAAATTGACAAATATTTGGAAATTGGTCTTTTGATATTTTGATATAATTTAGTAATATATAGTAATAGATCAACGTAAAAATATCAGTTATATATTTTTTAATATTTATGCTCAATGATCAAACAAAATTTACAAAAAAGTTGTCTTAAAGCATATGTATGTAACATATTTGAAAATTGTAAAATCGTATGATATCATATACCGACAGCTGTGTATTTATCTAATATGTGTATTATTATTAGTTAAATTACTTCGTTGGTAATTATTTTGCTTCTGATAGCACAACATATTGTAAATTTGTTATATAAAATCTTTCATTCGATGAAAAATTGAATTGAAGGTTGTTAATATTGTTTTCATTATTTTAGTAGGCTAAGATTTTTGAAGGTCGAGGTGGGGGGTTGGTTAAAAACAAGGATGGCGGCTTTGGAGAGTTTGAATGAGCGCATTTAAACTGTAATGGGAGCCTATACTACATTTAAAAGGAACGCAGAAAAACTTAGAAGGGGCATCAATCAATTTTGAAGAGTCACCCATAGTCAGGAAACATACGATATGTCTGAGCTGTGAAGTGACTCCAGACCCTACCTATTAAAGCTACTGCATTATGATATTTTAATAGAAAGTAGAGTTTTAAAATAGAAAAATATGGGCACCAAAATAAACATATATATAGGGATGCGTGGTACTATTAAGGCCTGTGCCCACCAAACGCGACGGAACGCCGTAGTGAAAATTTTATTTTAGTCCTCACTAAGCGCGACGCGACGCGACGTGACGAAATATCATGTGCTATTATAGCTCTATATGGTCTATCTATATGAACAGACCACGCACTGTGTCTGTTTAACTACTTCAGCCCGGTGTCACGCATAGATTGGGGAGATAATTATGCAGTTAGCTATTGTTTGTTCACAAGCAATGCATACAGTCTGTGTTACTGAGGTTCCCTCTCTCACTCTTGCCGTATATGCAGTAACGTGTGTGTATGAATGATATCTTATCAGTTTTTTAGTGCTCATATTGAAATATTTATTTCGTCGCGTTGAATAATTTAAATATCAGTTTTGTCGCGTCGCGTCGCGCTCAATGAAAATAGGCTCATTGAAATGTATGTCATAATGTTTTGCGGTACGTCGAGTCGCGCTTGGTGAGCATAGGCCTTTAGAAGCGCACAAATGTAACATGACAGGATGACTAATCGACTAGAAACTAGTCAAAACCAATCCTTTCCATTTACTGGTATTTATTAAATCCTTTAATTTGATGTCATGACACATTGTAAATAACGCTATAACATATGTGTTTAATATATATATATATAATAATATGTATGAGTAACATATAGTTATATCAATAGTTTTTATGGTGATATATTAATTGTACTTAGATAAAAGTAGCATAAGGGAGTTAATAGGAGATAATGCTGACCAATTGTCATTTAAATAAATAAATATAAATATTTTGTACTTAGCAGAAAAACTATCAAAATTATACAAATATCATATCTTAACGATACTTTAGGTATATATATTTAACCGTATTGATTTCATTTATATATATATTAAACGCACCATATCAACTTCGCGAACAGATCCAATCGTAGCGATGTACATGCTAATGTTTACAACCGTCGGGATTCCTGAAATTTTGAACAATATAACAAAACTCATTTCTGTAAATAGATACCTATATAATTATGTATCTTTACATTATATACACATATAACTCCTATAATGAATATTTGTGAGTATTAATGAGTATTAGTATTATTCAAATTTTCATGCCTATATATATGTGTGTGTGTTGAATTTAGTAGTTTTTGTATTAGCTATTTCGAAATTTTACATAAAATAATAATAATCTGAATAATTAAATTGAATTGATTTAAACAACACATAATTTGAAAAATATTGTGATTATTTTTTATCTAATATGTTTTATTCGAAAATTTTCCAAGTATATAAAAAAATACATATAAAACTATTCCATCAACATCTGCCATCGATCAAAACAGTCAATAAACAAATATTTAATGGCCATAAGTCAGGCATAGGCCCAATGTTTGGCTAATATGTATAATGTTCATTTAATGTTTTTATAATATCTTGTCTTTTTAGGATGGCAAAATAATTTTTTTTAACATTTCTCTATTTGTGAAATAATTTTTTTGAGCTAACTATATGTATTATTGTGGAGTACTAAATAAAAGATGTTACATATTTAAGTACAAATGGATGGTAAATATAGGATTACATGTTTTTTGTAACGATCTGTATGAAAACACATCAAAAATATTTCAGAAATACTTCAAAAAACACTACAAAAACACTTAAAAATTCATATTATAACATTCAAGCACTTTCCAATTCAAGAAGGTACATTAATATTACAAAAGTCTTATTTATATCCTTCCTTTCCAATAATGTAGGAACATTTTAAAAACATTATTTCACTGTAAATAGATAAAAGCAAATATTTTTATATAAATTTGCTTAAAAATTATAAAGGTTGCATTCATTATAAGAAATGTATATTCGTAAATAAAAATTAGTTACTATAGACTCCTGGACCTTCCAAGCACTGTTGCAGAAATTGATATAATAATACATTTCTGAAGTCTCAACGAAATCAAATTATTTTTCTCACAGAAACAATACAGGATACAAAAACAACAAAACCGAATAAATAAAAATTTATAAAAATTTAATTTTCATATAAAACGTTCTTAATGGTGATTACTTTCATCACGATCATTTCATTCTTACTGAACTACGTAGAACAATCTTAAACTTGATGAAATCTCGATTTTACATTTAATTTATATACTTTAAAAAAAATTAATTTATATCTATTTTGATTGCATAAACTGATTTATAATATTAATCAGTTTAGGACACACATACCCAATATTTCCTGTGGACGTATTTTACCATTATACCCATTTGACAGAAGTCGGTTGATAATATCTTCAGAAGTCAAATCCGATGCTCTGGAAATAAAACAACATACAATAGATAACATTTTAAAAGCACATTACAAATCGATAAATGTAACTATGAATTCTTTCACAAACGAGAATGTAACAATTTTTTTGCTAGCTTTTCTCAAAATATGAATAGGCCTAGCAAGACTAAAACTAGAAGAATTTACACAAATGTAAGAATCCATCATAAGATCTACTCAAGTAGTCGAATATGAAAAACGTTGAGAATGTAGGTCGGAAATATTTAAATATGTACATTAATGGATGGAACGCAATACCCAATAATCTAAAAGAAAAAGTTCGAAGGACTCGATTATCAAACAGGACATGTATATAGATCTACGGCTGTTACAAGTATACAGAACAAATTTATTTTTTAAATACTAACTTATGTCAAGTCTATATAATATTTACTATATATATTACAAAATATAAAAGAACTTATCTTTAACAAAACTAAACAACAATAAATATGAACATAATAATATATAAAACCTGACCTAAAATGCTTACAATTTGAAATGCATGCGTAACTTTAATCCTTTAATCACTTTAAGTCATTGTATAAAAAAAATCATTGTCTAAAATCTAAATAATTTAAATACACTATACTATACAGGTTACAAACATTTTTTTACATGGAATCATTTTAGTGAAATCCAGTTTGTTCCAAAAAATTGTGTGGATTACTACAATGATGAAAGAATATTTGACTGCAAGCCGTGCAAACTAGTGTTAATATATATGTTATTAAAGCCTTCTTAAAATGCAGTATAATTGTATTAATTGAATATAATTGTTAGAAAATTATTCGAGGGCTGATTGACTAGAACAAAGCATTATGGTATAAAAATCAAAGTTTATGACATTTGGCAAAGTTCATACTAGTGTTCACTATAATTATACTCTACTCTTTTTGTTTCTATATGTATATATAAAGCACATCATGTATACATAACTCTATTTCAGTAAAAAGAAGACGCTAAAATAAGTTACAAGCAATTTTATGCATGAAATTATTTCATAGAAATCCAGTTTAGTAGACAAAATTATGTTGTTTAATATGAAAAAGAAAGAAAAGTTGACTACAAACAGTAAACACGAGTTTAACATATGTTATTAAAGCGTTCTTAAAATGCAGTAAAATTGTATTAATGTTATTTATTTGGTAGATAATTATTTGCGAGCTTACTACTGACTAGAGCAAAGCATTATGGCATAAAATTTAAAAGTTTATAAAATTTGGCGAAGTTCATACTAGTATTAACTATATTTATACCATATTTTACTTGTTTATATATATATATACCATATTTTATTTGTTTATATATATATAAACAAATAAAATATGGTATAAATATAGTTAATACTAGTATGAACTTCGCCAAATTTTATAAACTTTAAATTTTATGCCATAATGCTTTGCTCTAGTCAGTAGTAAGCTCGCAAATAATTATCTACCAAATAAATAAAATTAATACAATTTTACTGCATTTTAAGAACGCTTTAATAACATATGTTAAACTCGTGTTTACAGTTTGTAGTCAACTATTCTTTCTTTTTCATATTAAACAACATAATTTTGTCTACTAACCTGGATTTCTATGAAATAATTTCATGCGTAAAATTGCTTGTAACTTAAAATTGCTTGCTTACTGTTTATATATATATATATATATATATATATATATAAGGCTCATCATAAAATGAAATTAATTAAAATTAAAATAAATAGAATATAATATACATTAACACAATTATATAAAACGCATATACAGAAATATAAATAAAAATTATTTATTAAAAAATTGTAATAACATTTTAAAATAATATATTTATACTTTATTAAATAGATTAAAATAGAAAACATTTGAAACACCGTAATATAATAAACATATAAATTTGGCACCATTAATCAGTTTAAAGTTGATAAAATATTGTAATATTAATACATTATTTTATTAATTATTCACATATATTAACAATTATTTAAAATTAATAAATAATACGTTTTTAAATATTGAAAAATAATCTTAAACTATTCAATTAATTCAAAATATTCAATATTTTAAAGAATACTACTAACTTTATTTATACAGTTTATACATATTAAAAGGCAAACACCATAAATAGACATGTTTTTATAAATTATATATTCGATGCCATCCGACCAAAAATATTTAAAATTGTGAAATCATCTTGATCCAATTAGACAACTATCAATAGCAATACAATTTGTCTATTGATTTAAAAAATACAAAAATAAAACATCTTTTACAAATAAAATTGTTTTAACTTTTAGTAGTAAAAGGAGGAGTTGAGGGGTGGAGGGTGTGATGGGATGTAATTACCTTAAAGACATAATTGTATTGAAACTTTCAGACGCTTGACATGTGCGTCGTCGGACCCAGTCGGAAAACAGTTTTAGTAATACATTTATTAATAAAATTATTCATGTTATCATTTTTGATGTTTGATTAATGCTAAACTCATCTATCGAAAAAAAATTTTTAGCAATAATAAAAATATTTAAATATATATATGATATCAATTTATATAAAAATATAAATCATATAAAAATAATAATAATTTGAATGAAATTAGGCATATCTGGACATCGCTACTTTGCAATGCTATTTATCAATGTTGACTATCATAATTAAATTTTGTATTACTGATTAAAAATGTATGACGCCATCATTATATTATTTTAGTTTTATTTTATAAAAATTATTTATGAGAAAAAATCTGTTAATGCAGAACATTTTTATTTTATTTATTTTAAATGGGTAAAAATTTCAGCTTAATTAGTAAAATATTAAAAAGTTACTAACAATATTTCATCACGCTTTATGTTATAACACTAAGATTTAATCTTGTCAATTCTTATCATTTGGTTCAAACAATGTTAAATGTTTTATTTATTTTTCGTTTATCCAGCAAGTATATCTTAAAACATAGTTAATGCTAATTGCTTTAAATGCAAATTTATATAAACCGACAATATTACTAGTAAGTACATTGTTACGAAGATAAATATATCAAAGAAATGTTGTGTTCGATCCAACCTATAAGATAAGATTATATTTTTGTTATGCAATATAAACAAGACACAGAAGTTGATTTCATTTTCAAATGTATTATCTCTAACCCTTACTTATTAACTCTAGAGCTTACTAACTATTGTAATTTTAACCCTATAGAACTACCAGGATTTTTTATACTTTCATAACTACCCAATGGAGGAGTGGAGGTCAAATTGACCTGCAAACCATATTTTCGTTATTATTAACGGATTTACTCTGATTGATTACAAATTCTTTGAAATTATGAGATCTATAGGTTAAAGTATATTTACATTCATCATACTACTTATATGTTGGAGCAGTTGTATTCAGGATAAAGTAATTGTACGCGTAGTTTTAGATACCACAGAAACTGATTTGATTTTTATTATGTGTATCATCGTCTTGGGCAGTCACCCTAAAAATATTTCTTACAATTCTGAAAGTTGTGAATATTTGAAAAAAAAATCCAGTTTGGGAATATTGCATTAAAATTGGGAATACTATTTATTGCAAAGTGTGTTATTGCATATTTAACGACAATTATTTTAAATTGACACGATAATAAATATATCCTGGAGATCTGTTAGGTGTCACCCTGATGTGACAAAAAGGTTTCAAAATTTTTATAAGTTGATTAAAAATAGTCATATGCTCATATGATCATATAGTCATATAGTCATATGGTCAAGTAGTCATATAGACACAATTATAAATAAATTTAAAATCTAAGTACTTCTTGCTGACGCCTTGGAGCATTGAGATAAAATATTACAGATCTGATGTCTCAAATGGTTTTTTTATTTTCTAGCATCAATATTTATAAGTTACAAGCTTGTAGATTTTGAAATTGGAAGACCCTTATTTGAGAGACGATCTATCTCCAACTTTTACTTATAAGGCCTATATTTGTAGGAATACAAACAGAAGACCAACACACATTCTGGATAAACACGTTTTTAAAATTATTTATATATGAAATTTATATTAAAAACAATTTATAATTTAGCATGAACATTAGAACATGGATAAATACGTTTTTCACTAAAGGTATGTACAATATGATAATATAGATTAAACCCTGTTTTTAATGTTTAATTTCTTCTAATCTTGAGTCTTTCAAACATTTTTTTATCCTGGATTTCAAGGTCTACCCTCGTTATTTGAAGAAAGCTATACCGTTGAAAGTAAGTAAGTAGGCTACTTTAGATCGTTAAAGCGTCAGCACAAAATTCATCACAATATGATTGACGGCTGTTTTCATTTCACCCTAATTTTACTATGCTTTTATAAAGACTTTTGATAGCAACACTTATAATTTCCTTCCTTAAATGTAGAAGAACCATTAATAGATTATATAGATTATTAATCGTATGAGACATTTTATTCCAATGGCTGCATTACAAAGAGAATAATATTTTTTTTAAATTTTTAAATAAATTGAAAAGTAAAGTCGCTTAAAAAATCATTAAAAATGTTTTACTATACGCACACAATTTTTATTGTCAACATAAATTGGTAGTTTTGTAGTTTACCTATAAACAAAAAACTGCAAGGCAAACAAATATGGGATAGGCTATTTGTTCGAGGATTGATATGATGAAAAATATTTCTAATAATTTCATTGAAAATGTATTGGTATTATTATATTTTTTGGCATAATCGTTCATAAAATATTAAAACTTAGAAATATATTTGTAAACTATAGCTAGCCTACCTATATAAAAGGCAGAAAAATAATCGAACTTATAAAATGATAGTGCAGTCTGCCGTGAATATATGACAAATTTCTTTGACATTCTATATATAATCATATATTTAATAGCTGTATTAGAAATATTGTTGAAAATGTTCAGCATTTCAATATATTTTGAACTACTGTATGTAAACTATATACAGGTATAGGTTCCATTTGTTGCGATTTGACTATAGTGATTAGTATATTTAGTTTTACAACAAATACATATTTGATACAAAACTATTTATAAATAAAGGTGATTTTTAAATCAAAATTAAATATTTCAATAATTTCGGAAAATATTAACTTTATTAAATATTTTAAAAAATCGATATAAGTACTTACTCAGTCTGATTAATCACATAAAATATTTAATTGTTTAAAGTAAAATATAAGTGTGCGTAAATAAGTATTCGTGTTTAATCTTTTGTTTACGGATGACTCAGCTTTAAGTCAGAAACTATTGACTTTGATACTTTGATAATACATAGGTAGCGTCTTTATACTATATTTCACTTCGTATAATTGCATTTGAAGTACTGGTTTTCAGCAAAATATATTTTGTTAATAGATAAAACACAAATATCAATTTACTTTTAGTTAATAGCATATATATATATATATGCTCATTAACTAAAATAGTCAACACTTTTCCTTAGGGAAACTTCCAGGTTATCCAAATTAAATTGCTTCCATCTCAAATTTTGTAAAGTGAGGAAGTAGGAACGCTAAATTTGATTAAATGACCATAAAGTATGTGTACTTTCATAACACATTGTCATATTATGTAGATAAAATCATATTATATATATCTGTTCATATGCTGATATTCATATTTAGTTAACATATTTGACAAAAAACGCAAAAATTAAACATTGTCGTCTATATTAAACATGGCTATAATTGAAAATCGTTGTTGCTAAATAAAATATAATTAAAATAAAATAAAATGTAATGTAATGTCAATTAAGTTAAATTTAACATAAATGTAATGTAAATTATATTATATTAAATTAAATCTATTCAAATCAAATAGAATTTAATTAATTTAAATTAAACTAAATTTAAATAATTTAAACTAAATTGTAATTCAATTCAATCTAATTTATTGAAATTAAATTATATGTAACGTAATGTAAATGTGTTGTCATGTTAATTGAATTAAAAATTAAATGTTATGTTACGTTAAGTAATACAAATTTAAATTTGATTTTCAAGAAAATTGTAGGAACCAACTGGTAACTATTATAAATATAAGCTGTATTTATTTACATACAATTTTTAAAAATATCTAATACGCTTGTCGACTTCAATATTTGACTTCAATAAAATACAATAACTTAGTATAGAAATAAGGAAGCATTTATACACAAAGAATTATCGACAAATTTAGTCGACTAGTGTTATATTAAAGGGTACATTAAAACTGTTTTTGTTTTACAATTATCGTTATTTTGTTATTACAATTATCTTGTCAAACAATTATCGACAAATTTAGTCGACTAGTGTTATATTAAAGGGTACATTAAAACTGTTTTTGTTCGAAAATAAAATGTTCTCCTGAAATTTTGTCATATAATGACGTCACTATTTGTAAAAGCTATAACAATCTCAGATGCTAACAATATAAATAAATTATATATAAATAAATACAACACCCATAAAAAACCATCTGATTTAGGATAGTTATATTTAAATAAAAATCTAATCGTATTTAATTATATATAATAAGATTGTTTTATACCTTTTAATTATACAGATACAGTTCTTATGATGAGTATTTCGACAAATTATTGAATTACTAGCCCTTTAAGCTAAACCAACGAATTTATACAAATTTGAAACAGAATAAAATAATTATACACTTTGAAAAATGTTATTAAAATATAAAATTATTTTACTTATATATCAGGGTTGTCTGAAGAGTAGCCGCAGGGGTCGCGGCCGCGGCTCCAATATTTCTAATACTTCAAAAATAAATGGTACAATAAATCGATACGTACTTTGCCTATGTGTTCATTAGCTATATTTATTACCTAGTTATTAAGAAATTGTTGAAAAAATGTTGAAAAAATTATCAATTGCGAAATTTATGTGTCTTTCTTTTGGTTGTTGTTTTCTTGTCTATACAAAAATAATGACTTATTATTATATGATTAATTATGTCATTATTTAGAATCTTTGGTTTACCTAAAATGTACATTTAGTAAATAAGATAAAATTCCGTGGCTCAAATGTGCATTAATTACCTTCCGACGCGCCTG
Source organism: Coelogynopora nodosa (assembly GCA_034780555.1). Taxonomy (NCBI): domain Eukaryota; kingdom Metazoa; phylum Platyhelminthes; order Proseriata; family Coelogynoporidae; genus Coelogynopora; species Coelogynopora nodosa. The sequence goes on from JAUZND010055599.1 coordinate 10,966, forward strand.
CAGATTAATTCTTATGGATAATAAATGTTGTTAGGGGTAGATAGCATTTAGGTAAATTAAGATAATTATTAGTATACATATTATATACTTAACTAGATTTGTTTATTATGTGTCGTTTTATCGTTTCTCAGCTCTATATCGCTAAAATATTATATAACTAAGCATACTAGCAAGAATTTGATATGTGAAACAACTAAATTTCTAAACCTATCCACACCATTCATACCCATCATTAGGCTATATACACAGTGTGATGTAATATTTGCCATATTTTTATAGTTTCCATCTGGTAACATAGAAAAGGATTTGTGGTCATATTCTAATAAAAATTTAATTGTGGTGTCTTTAATTTTAAAATATTTCAATTCTATTCCCTGTTATCAATTGACAAGTTGACAGCAACATATGAACAATTGACATAGTATTAACCATTATTAGCTTCATATGTTTCTAATTATGTTGCTAATTGTGTTTGCCATTGGAACAGAGTTACTTATTATTATCACTTTTTATTTCATATAATAAACACTTCCTGAAAATAATATATATTTTTAAGGGCATTCATTTAAATGATATAGTTATTTATTTAAATCTGTTATCCAACTAAGGTAAATAATTTTATTTTACATTTTTTAATGAAATTATACAATATATTAAAAAAAAATCTAAACATGTTATTTATTAATGTGAAATACAGTTTTATGAAACAAAATCATAATATAATATGATATCAATAACAATAACAATTAACTGTTCTCTTTTATAAATTATTTTACATATAAAAACTTCATCCAAAACAAAATATGATAAAATATTTTCATTATCTGCATTAATAAACCACACTGAAATAATTTGTACATGTTTCGATAAAATTTTAAAAACTTTTTGAAAAAAAATTTTGACTAAAATATACATAGCATTGTGAATTAAATGCAAAGCTTTATCTATTATTTGAAAATGTTTATCATGAAAGCAAAAATAATAAAGAATAAATCAGACAAATTAAATTTTACAATTGGCCAGCAATACAATATTGTTATTTGAAAGTGGAAACTTTGTGCTATAAAATAGTGATTTTCTAAATATTACTCATAAATCTATTTACATTTAAAAAATAATAAATAACAATAGAAGTTTAACGTTTCTAAGTTGCATGTTAAGAATTATTTAGGATGTAATAATTGTTAAGTAGTTTTAACGTAACTGCACAAATTTGCTAAATTTGTTTTAATATGATTACTTTTTCAAACGGTTAAACCTTTAAAAAAGTTGTGCCAAAGAATATATAAAAACATAAAATTCAGTAGAGAAACTAAATATTCAATTGATTAAAAGTAAACTAGTGAAATAAAATAATATATGTAAATTGGAAATTATTGTAAATGATTTAGGGGAGTGTCAACTCTCGTCAAAATAATTGTTTTAGATTTTTATTTATTGTTAATGACGTTTTCATAAATTTATAAGTACATTATACAATGCATGACATGCAATAAAATTGCACAACAAGTAATTTTTTTTTCAGCGCAAAAATTAGAAAATTATGAATTTTACTAAATTTTCTCTAAATATACAATTTTTTTTATACATAATAAAATTTAAAGTTATTGTAATATATAGACATTAAATAAATAGGCTATATATATATACATATTTATAAATTAATATACTCTAATAACAAAGCCAATCTCAGACATACAGACCTACACGTTACATAGTTACTTTTTTACAATTTAAGAATGAAGGAATTGGCTAATTATAGCTGAATTGTTGAATGATAATCAATAGCTTCGCGATATAATTTCGTATAGTGAGTAGTTTTTTTAGTTAAAAATTATTTTTAAAAATACAACGAAAACGAAAATGGATTCAACGGTATAAAAGTATGACCATTTTCATTATTGGTTATTTTTTCGTTCAAATTTTGCTTTATATACTATTGTATATACAATAGGATGGGTATATATACTCTATATGTATAGGTAAGACTGTAGACAGAACAATTAATTAAAATTCACGAATAAATCATAAAATATCCTACTGCATTATTTTAAAAGTTTGCTATTATTGTTTTTATTTCCCATAATGTCTTTCAGCTGTATAATAAATATTTTCTCAAGACAATAAGTTATACCTACTCACTATATCGATACCAAATTCGGACCAAATAACAAAACTCATCCTTGTTAATTATAATCCTATCTAATAATGCACTTTCTTCTCAGTCTATGCCTATCCACAAACTATTCCATTGATTTTATCTGAACTTCGGTTATAAAGCTGTAATGAATAAAGGTTGCAATACGAATAGATGAGGCGCAGATTAATTAATTTTATGAGTGATGTAACCTTATTATTACCATCTTATCATTATTTTAGTGGATGCGAGTGGTATGTAACCCGTTCGACATTGCCGAAAAATTATATCTAACTGTGTGATGTAGGTGCAACACTAATACATTTTAAATTGATTACTAAAGTTAAATATTAGCATGGCCGTCATCAGGATTTCCAAAGGGGGGTTGTTTTTTAAAAAGGGCACAATTTTCAGCGGGGGTTTAGAGTCCAGGGGCAGATTAATTTCAATATATAATCTCTTTGCAAACTAACTGAAATATTTCATGATCGATTTCTAACCCTCCTATATTTAGTCTATTAATTTCAACATTATTTCAACAGATTATGTCTTATATAGTAAAAAATGATGAAAATGTAACTCAAATAAAATAATATAGTTTTATAAAAGAAAAAAGAAGAAAAAAATTAAAACTGTTCATTAGAAAGTAAATATATACAACAACTATAATATAGAGAATTACAATAGCTAAAAACACATTATTATATTAGATGCTTATATGTCCATATACAGACACTTGATTTATAATTTATTGAAATTCCGGAAAATAAGGGTTGCGAGCAAATGGAGCATCCTATAATGCCGCGCAGCTTCAAAATTGATTGTGCCTCTTGGAAAAAACGAATAAAAGAAGTCCCAACGCAGAATTTAGATGTATTCATTTTAGCTGTACAAGATGTAAAGGCCCCTAGTATAAAGTTTAGATCAATGAACCAAAAACGAAATTGTGTAATGTATCCAAAAAATTCACTCAAATGAGAAAATTACATAAATTACAATTGTAATTCTTTATATTTAAACTTATAATGCTTATGCAAATATGTATATTGAAAACTTAACTAATGAGGCAATATTTTATGAAAAGAGCATTTATATATCCTCGACCCTTTATTCCTATGCAGATTTTACTAGATATTTAGACATATACGATTAAAATGTGCACCATTTAAAAATTAATACTTAGTAAAGAATAAGGGCTCCATAATAAAAAAGGCAGAGATTCAAAAAAGTGGGGGCGTTCGAAACCCCCCCTGGCGACGGCCATGATTATACACATGCAAATGAAGCGATCACTATAGTGTGTTTTCTTAAAACTGAAAAATGCATGTAATTAAATTATTGTGCATGGAAAAATCAGTTTGATTATGAACATACAATATGTAGTTCATGTGAGTCGAGTTTAGTATTGAACAATTTTTTTAATTATTTATTCTTGACTAGTGGCATGTTTTTTGGGTATTTAATATTAATAAGTATCTATATATGTATTATAAATACGTGTACTTCTAAAGGACATTTGTAAAATGATGAAGCAGTGTCGGCAAATAAATACTCAAAAATATATATTTTTAATTTAATATTTTATTTATCAAAATAATTTGTATCCGCCTAGATATTTTATAGTTGCTCATCGATATTTTAATATTGTTAATACTGTGAGTAACGCACATCTCCAGAAAGCCTGCCAATATATAAACCTATCCACATTTAAACCATTTAGAAAACTTGCTTAGGTTGAAATTGTATAGGTATACTACTCATGCCACATATTAAAAAGTATGTCAATAATCTCACTATCCCGTCACATACTGTTTTGTATTCTATAAGCGTATAGAGTAGCAAGTGAAAAGAATAGCACGCAAACATAATCACGTTATTTCTGATAGAGTGATTGCAGTCAAATTGATGAAGTAACAATAAAACAAAGTGAAACTAAGATGTGTTAAAATTAAAGTAAGTTTAATTGATCATAATAAGCTTTTAATAATACCTATAATGTATCTTGACTCAAGATGTTATGAAGTCATGAAGTTATGGTTGTATTACTTAATTAGTTGTTAATAGCATCAAACACACCCATTAATTGTGATTCGACCTCCTATTATTGTATGTAGCTATTTCTATCATCTACTATATGCTTTATTCATTGAATATTATTTGTCTATGATTATGAGATCATATGGTATTTCTTGACTGATCTGGTTAATAAAGTCATTAAATAATTTGAAGTGATTTTCTTGCTTCAGAAATGGTACTATTGTGATCTCTATTTAAATTATATATGTTTTCACTAATCCTGCTAAAAGGGATGGGATAGGGCGGACGTGTCCCCCACTAATTCAGAGTAGCTGTTGAGGTGCTATTAATATAACGATCTGCTTCTGGAAATTATACCATTCTTACTGATTTTACCTTACTTTTTACAAAATATAACTTTACGGGGGCGGATCTGGGTTTTTGTAGACTGGGGGTCATCTGTTACACAACTGGAGAAAAAAGGGGGTCCAGGGGCTGGGCCCCTGCTCAGGAGTTAGGGGGGAGAAGCCCCCCGATTATTTTTTGGTAAAATGTAAAATTTGCGCTAGAAAATACTTAATGTACGTTATAGTTATACTAAGGAAAACGAAAATTTTAATTTACAATACGCATTTATTTTAAAATTAGCTCACTAAAATTAATTTATTTATGCACGTAGTTATACTTATGTACAGGTATTATATTGGAAAAATTCAAGGGTAAAAAATCTTTGCTTAGGACTCAGATGGGGGGGGGGGGGGGGGCGGGGTGTTCGCGACCCTAGCGACCCCCCCTTTATCCATACCTGCTAAATATATTTAATATAATATAATAAACATTTATTAAATATGATTTGTTTTGTGGTGGTGTTCATATATAATAAAGAATCTAATCATTTACCATTACAATATAGTATTACTTCACTAGATAATCACTTTGACCACGATCCAGGTTAAATAATACATTTAATTTAAACCCAAATATATAAACAACAAAAAAACGTACTTGCGTCGGAGATAATGATAACTCAAGAGAAGAGATTTTAGTAGGAATCGGTATCAAGGAGATAGAATTCCAAAGAAGGAATTATATTTTTAAAATCTAGTTTTAAATATATTTCAACACGAATTAGTTAGCTACATAAAAATAACAAATTATACTGTAAAATAAAGACATGAATAACAGAATAAATTGATTATAATATATTTGTAATGAAATTATTAATTATAAATAAATGATTAATAAATTTATTTATTTATTTATTGGTAAATTATTTGAAAATTCTTCACAATATTTACGATTAATGTACTATTGAATTTCACCTACGTCTAACAATTTACAAGATTCTCGTGACAACTGTAAGTTTTTGTGTATACGATTATAATCACACATCACACCCATGGATACGCCAATATTATTTATAATAAAAGACAAAAATTAGTGGCGACTTACGTATTATCAGCAAAGGTTTGAACAATTAAGGATATCATAAGCATCAAAAGCTTCGGCTTCGCAAACATTTTAGAAGCGTGCTGACAATTAAATATGTCAAATTTTTGTCTTTTCTGAGAGAAAAGTGAGCTAATTATAAAAACTGTGATATTGAGAGAATTTTAGTCAGAGAATATTAAAATAATGTTAAATGTTTTCTGATTGGTTAAAAGAAGTAAAGAATATAGTGCATCACTTCTATTGTTAAGTTAAAATATATAGATCGAGGCTTGATTCTTGAGATTAAATACAACAGACATAAATTAAACAGACATAGATCAAATATGTAATAGACTACAAATCCTTTATCAAGTAATTTGATAATTGCCTGGACACTATACGAAAACCAAGTATATTTCATTACTGATTTGAATGAAACATGAGGCATTATACAAATAAAATAGACAATTAAATAGGGAGTCACGCACATTGTTATACGCACACTATAAAAAGGAATTATTCATAATTATTAATTAATCATAATAAGCGCAAGTTTAAAAAATAGCTGAGTACCGTGCATATCATAATTTAAACCTAAAAAACTAAATATTTTAAGGAAATTAATACAAATATTATAGGTTATTCATTTAAGTAATTATACAGAATTCACTTCCTGATTGTGGCCTTTTCGATGTTAAGGAATCAGTTTTCAATAGTTTTCCTTTCCAATCCCAGAGTGTTGATTTACTTTATGCATATTCTCCATATTTAACATAAAAATTTCTTCTGTATTCTTCTAAATTATTAATAGTAATAAACCAATTATTCTGCTATGTTAACAATACGGATAATAAACTGTTGTCTGCAGATTCACATTCATTAAATCTACATTTCTACCGATAAATTTATTATATTTCCATTAAAATATGGTTTTAAATAAACATCAACATAGACATCAGCAACATAATAATTTTCCGACAAATTATTAACCATACTGCCTGCACATGGAGATCAAAATTAATTGTCTTAATGAATCCTAATACCTTTAATATCTGAATTCCAATACTGACCTTCATTCATGCGTCTATATATACCCGCTAATTTGGTGAAAGCGGATCTGAAATAATTAATTATATTTTTAATTGAATGAAATTCAGTTTTCTAAAAGTGACTGCATTGCTACTGCCTGTTCCAGATTAAACATCGTTCAATTAAGAAAATAGAAATACATGTATCCTATGTAAGTAATTGTTTAAAGAATTAATATGAATTTGTACAACCTATAGTTAACTAATTTAAAAAATCACAAATATCTGCATTTGCCAACAACAACAGTGTGCAGCACCTTCCTTCAACCTCCTCGTGGTGTGCTGTGTCCCTGGGCTCCGGCCCAGCGAAGAAGGAAACAACCCTACTACTACAGATTCACTTTGGATTTTGCTTACCAGGAGTGCCTCACCGGCGGGTCACCTCTGGTTACTTCTACTAAAAGCCGGAGACATTGAGTCGAACCCGGGGCCGGGACCGAGCCTTAAGTGCAACAAATGTAACAAGGCCATCAGACACGGTTCCTTACCATCAACATGCAACTCATGTGCGAATAAGTTCCATGCCTCCTGTAGCGGAATCTCAAGATACAGACGTGAAAACCCGACCGATTTTGTTTGCAATAACTGCTCTCACCATGAACTAGCCAACAACAATCAACCAGATGCACCAACCCAGGAGCACCGTCCAGCACCACCCCAGAACGCGTGGAATACCAAGTCAAGATGCGATAAATTCAAAGGATATATGGCAGTGAAGGGGGGTGATTGCTTCGTGTGCATCAAACGAGTGCACAAGAAATGTATGAACACATCCAGCAGAATGTTGATTGAACAACGTATAACCAGCAACACGTGGAAGTGCGTGATGTGTAGAGCACAACAATAAGCCAGAGAAACAGCAGAGAGACCAGAAGTCCGCAATGAACAACTAATCGGAAGTATAACATCGATTGACCAGAAAAACCAACATTTAAGATTCATGCAATGGAATAGCGACCACCTGATGGCAAATATCACGGAACTGGAAAAAGTGTTGGTAGACGAAAAGATAGATATGGCAGTAATTCAAGAAACCAAACTGCGCGAAGAAGACAAATTCAACGGAATCAATGGGTATATAACCATGAGGAAAGACCGAAAGAGAGAAGGGATGTCTAGATATGCCAGAGGAGGGGGTCTCATCACCCTGATAAAGAAGAACCTAGCATACCAATCCATTCCTACGAACGACTTTAAGGACCC
>JAUZND010055610.1:0-18837 GCA_034780555.1 Coelogynopora nodosa
TTTAAACAAAGCTTATGCTAGTAACATAACTACTAAATATCATCAATTTCAGATAAATAGTTATCAAATCGTTTAGTCCGAAACTTTCAAATGCTTCTCCTGAAAAATGGAAAAAGTGCTGTTACGCCCTTTCGGAAAATTAGCGACAATATTTTCTATGTTAATAAATGTAACTACTCTAGGGTATCAATTTTGGTAAGTAATGTTTTTATGGACTATGTTAACTTTAAAGTTAAAGATTTTAAAAACAGACTTTGGATATAATAGTACTCTATTAAATTTTATTGGTTGGCGCACTTGATTAGGCATTTCAATAATATATATTATTCATATTTGTTAATAAATAACAATAATGAAGTGTACATTTTTTTAATAAGACTATTCTGAACAGAAGTAAAATTAAATAGTTTTATTATAAAATAGAAGGTAACTGGAAATGTTCAGTTTAATTGTTAGTCCGAATGTGAATGTTAATGATACTCAAGTCTTCCATTAATTTATTTTTGATATAAAATTATTTTGTTTGAAATTTATTATTAATTTTGAACTTGATTTCTGATTTTTGAACATTGATTTCAGTTCTATAATATACCCCATTTAGTATGACAATTTAATTTATGCTAAATGCGTAACATATATAAGTTTTATATTTATATTGGTAAAATACATTGGTATAGATCAATCGATATTCTAACCGTAAATTACAATCACGTAACGACCAAACTAAATGTAATTTCCTGCATAATTACAATTTATAACATTAACTTGCATTTTCTTATAGTAACACATAACATTGAAATCAACAATATATTGCTTCAATCGTATTGCAATTAAACAGTTTTTGGTCACTCGGTGATCTTTTTAGTATGTATATTACTGACAATATATATAATAACCGTGTCCATGACAACAATATTATTTATTCCGTACAGTATGATAATGAAGTTTCTAATAGCTTACTGAATGATATATTTTTTAATAGTATAATACATACCTTGGGTGTTTTGTTTTTTAACTTTAACACACTTACCATTAATGTTTACAGTAAGTTACACCAGCTTACCTCTTTATTGCTCCCTCTCTCTCTCTCCCTTTGTCTCTCTTTGAGCGTTTATTTGTGATGAACAAAGAATTACCTATTTTACTCCTAATTAAATGCTATATTGAAACAAACCAATCAATGTAATAATAATTGTATTTAAAATATTCGCTAATCGACAATACCCAATATCGTAATACAATAGTGAGGAATAAATCTGTTTCAGTTAAAAACATTTTAATACAAACCCAAAACAAGCAGAATACGAATCATGATTACATGTTTTTTTATTTTCTTCTAGATCCCTTTAAACAGACAATAATTGTCAATGATTAAATTAAAAAGTTGTAAATGATTAACGCGTTAAATTGCCTTCAAATATTTTGTTACTTAAGTCAAATGCCATCACACTTATTTATAATACGTTTCTCTGACAAAGCTTTATAAATATATTAGAAAAAAGAGTCAATGGACTCAAGAAGAGAACTTCTAGTCATTTTAACGAAAAAAAACAATTATATAATAAAATCAATCACATACTACCTTCATGGCTACCTTTACAACGTCGTCTAAAAACCTTAATCGACGCTGAACAGTGGGGTCGAATTAGTGTAAGGTGGACAGACAGTGAAGAACAACAAACCTGTACAGTCTTTTTCCAAGAGGCTAGATTCTTCCGCTGAGGCTTGGTAAAATGGTCCCAACACTTCTGCTTCGAGGCCGAATCGAATATACCCTTTATGAGTTCCACTGGAGACGGAATATAGAGACGACATTGGGGTATCAAATTCCATGTGGATGACAAAAGACATGAGAAGAGGGCCACAGAGTAGTATTTCATTTCCGAGAGAATTTTGACCAAAAAATTCATAATTGTGTTAATTGTTAACGAATTAAAAGCAATTTACTAAGTTGACCTATTTAGCCAATTAATGCTTATACAAGATGACTTTCTTGACAAATTAGTTAAAAACGGGGTTAAGAATAAATTATAATTCTAAGAATTCTTGTAGTTAAAGAATAATAGAAGGGTGAGAAAAATCACAAAAATATAAATACATTGTTCGATAATTATATCGGTTAATATTTATAAAAGGAATAATAATTATTTTTTTAAATAAAGTTGTTGATATTAATTCATGCTTCATTACAAATTTATGAAGTATAACACAATATACATTAAATAGCTATTTTATTATTTATGCTCAAATTTTAACAAAACAAGGTTTTAAAATAAACTAAAAAGACTGATTTAAACACAAACAGTTATCATTACTTATTGTCAAATAACCACAAGAGCAGAAAATGGGGTCTACAATGTATAATAAATAACGACAATTGTAATATTTTATTCTAAGGAAAGCACTTTTTAGCAATCGACTTCTCAAACTTTCTTTTGACGTCAATTTTAGATACATATAATTACTTTTATATCAATAGTCTTTATAAATATAAATAGTAACAAAATTAATTAACTAAAGAATGAAATATAATATAATGGACTCATAGCATCAAAATATTTTTTAATAATAAATACATATATATCAGCAGTATACAATATTAATGCAGCATAATCATTTTATTTATTTAATTTCAAGCTCTAGTTCAGTGTTAAGCTTCAAGACGACATTTGATCATCCAAGTAGAAATTCCTGCCTTTATTCTTAGAAAATTCATATTCATATTCATTTAGTCTTTTATTATAAATTCCTCTATTACTATTGTCGCTTCTAGTGTTCGGATTGCATGATTGTATTACCAATTAGATGATCGATACTTTAATTCATTATAGACAAAGCAATATGCAGCAAAATAATTTTTCATAAGATTATCAGCTTGTATGCTAAAATATTCAAAGAAAATATAGTCCATTTTTAAAAATTCCCTTTCAGGTGAACAGATATTTCCAAAAAACGTGTAGTATGATCTGTCTATTCATGAATTCTCGAAACAATTTGATAATTTAATTATAACAAATCTAGATATTTTAAAATTTATATTGTTGAAACATATAGCTCAATACAAAAAATTCTGAGGAAACAAGTTGTTCTTATTTTACCAACTTAATTTTTTTTTAATTTTGATTTTTATTCTGCACATTGAATAAAATAATTTGTTTAAGTTGATAAATATATGACATTTTAATAAATAATACTATATTAAATATTAAACAAATCAAAATAAAATATTTGTAATAGTAACAATATAATCTTACCTGCATACGTATATTAAATAAAAACAATAACCATTTTTTAACTTACCTGATTAGTTCCAAATATGCAGTTGGAAAACGAAACTATCATAAAATAAATGTTTCCTAAATGACAACTTCTATTGAGTAATCAATTTAGTCTTTTGAGAAAAACATGATTTAAGATGTGGACATATTTATAGCCTCCAGCCTATAAACATTAATAAATATTTTTAATAAAAATTGGATAATAAATAACGATAAAAATTATTAATAAATTATAAACGCGGTTAAGATAAGTTGTATGAATACGTTACATTGTATATATTATAATTATTCTTAATTACTCGTAAATTTAGAACAACTTTTTTTTCATCCATTTATTCTATCTTAAATCATTAAAGATAGTTACCAAACAAACTGAAAAGTATGCAACACATTTTAATGCCCGTAAAATATTTCTCAGCAAACAAATTGCCCCGAAATGCTTAAGTGACAGTAAAAATCTAAATCGCTCAGTAAAGGCGACTCTGTACAGCACACAATTCAATTAATTATCAACGTGCGTAGGTTCTAATCAAATTAATTGTGGGAATATACGATGACGAGGGGGAATGGAGGGGGGTGTAAGAACCGGCCGCTTGTTTTGATATCATATGCAAGTCTCTTGGGAGGGTTGCTGACTGTTACATAGTGTACTACCCTTATTCTATAAAGGCAACACGTTTGAACTGGCGCTTCTAGCACGAAATACACAGGGATGCATTAGAGTCAGAGTCGGAAGGAGTCAGAATGTTCTCTTATTAATCTGACTCGGTTTGGCTTGACTGCACATAATACAGAGTGATGAATAAGAGATGGTTATGTATGCCACGGCTGCGGTCGAAGTAGTCTAATAATATTGTTAAATTAATTAACCAAGGATCTTAGTGCAGACACCGTATAATTAAGTTTAGAATTTTAAAAAAACTCGTATTGACTTCAGTAATAGATGTCAGTAGTATTGACATTTAACTTGTATATTCAAGAAAATTATACCAAATTCATATTTTTGCAAAAAATACGAAAAAACATTAACAAACATGAGTGATAGTATCACTTAAGGATTTCAAAATATGAAAAATAAATCGGAAACAGTGGTTATGTTTTTTATACTTTTTGAGAATAAAAATAAGTAAACCAATTTATACTATTAAGAGACTAGGAATATTGAACTAATGGCACTAAATACTCTTAATCATTAATAATCTAATACTAATTGTATATTAAGGATACCTAAAAGAGGATAATTTTAGCACAAATTCGTAATTAAATGTCTCAAAATTATTTAACTTTTAAACAAATTATATTTTATGCAAATATAAATTATTAAAAAATATTAGAAAATTAAAATCGAACTTTTTGCATGATAAAGACTGTTAAATTAACGCTCATGCAACTTTTACCAACCATTTGTTTGTGAATAATTTAATCAATCATAAATAATTGTATTTGCATGTTCAATGGATCGATCTTGAAAAAAGTAATATTGTATCGGTACACCCTAATCAGTCAGACAATGCACGAATAAGTGTGATAGGGATTTTGGATAACATAGCCAAGAAAAGTTGCACTAATTCCGCTATAGAGTTCTTTTTAAAATATATTCATAACAAATGAGTTAGACTATATTATGAACAGATATTTTCTATGCATTAGTTTAAATCGTATCAAGAACAGCCATTAAAATATTTTTTTCATACGAACATTCGAACATAGTACTAAGCCAATCCAAAATTCAGTTATATCCGTTTTTGTTAGCCAAGTTACCAAGAGGCCAGTTGGATGTCTGGTTGAACTTTTATTTCTCTAATTATCATAAACGAACCAATATTTTGAAAATACTTTCCAAACCATTATAGCTGGAAGCCATGTTAGGTCGCTCAACTTAACTACTCGTTGAATCAATAATTCAACCAGTTCATCTCGCAGCAAATTAGCATCTGACTCATTAGTTAACCTTGAATCGGAGATTATACCTATTGTTCCTCAGCCTAATTCTAATTTATTAATGACGACCGTTAACTGTCACTAGTTGATTTTAAACCAATAACTATTGTTAGCTCATCATAATATTATATAAACGATGATATATTAATATGTTAAGCCTTGGTCTACCATGGAATATGGCTTATTACGCATTCATTTTAAATTATACTCGAACAGTATAAATATAACACTGAACCAGTATTTTGAAATGGTGTAACGTCTTACGAAATGCAACATTACAATATGCCTTGTTGATAGAATATGGTTTCAATAGATGGTGCATTTTATTGAGAAAACTTGCTCGGTCTAATACACAAGAAGAGACAACTAGAGTAGGTCAGTGTTATTCATCATGAATTTTGTTGAGAAATTGACTGTGGAGACGACCTTCTATAAGGATAAAGACTGTTATGCTTATAACTATATTAGCAATATATAATTTAAAATATATTCATTTCAATCTCTAAGTAAAATACTGCTCTCAATAAAAACATAAATTATTGAGAGGCATTTACTGTAATTCACGATATATAGAATTTACTCTCAAGATTTCGCGGGAAAATTCCATCATGAGGAATATTTATATCTATCATATCGGTATAAAGGCTTGGAATATGATGCACAAAACCACGTGTTGGAGAAAGGTGTTGGCCCTTAGATTTGAATGTATGTTGCCAGCCTGGGGTAGAAAGGGCGAACAGCCAAGCTGGCTCAGAATGACGCAGGAGGAGGTGATGAAAATGAAAGTTATGAAAGCTCCACCTCGTGTATGCAAGCGCATAGGAGGGAGCAGATAGAGGTACGACTCACTCTGGTGCAGCATCCTCTGCAGATGGTCGGTGTAGGCGTCTTTAGCCATCTGAAAGGCCTCCTCAGAATGGGAGCGTTCGATCTGCAGGCGGCGCGAGTGGCCGAACACACTCTGGATGAGGCTGTAGAACAGGGCCACATCGCGTCGGTTCATCTCACCCCGATCCAGCCAGGTGCGTAGTGTGGTCACCACCTCGGGGAACTCGTCCTCCACTGGCGTGGTGGGGGGGGGGGTGCTTAAGTCATTAATTGGCAATGTATTTCTCAAACACAGCAAGGTTCCCAGTTGACAATATTATACTTTTGATAGAAAAACTTCTATGAGGTATTAATAATCTATTTTTACTAGAATCATTAATTCATTTTCCTTTTATACATGTCAATTTTGGATGACGTCATCGTTTGTAAAATAGACCCTTTGCAAAACAAATACTAAAAATACAACATTAGGAAATTATTCCTTTAAAATGTTAAATGTTATTGTTTAAAGCAACATGATAGGCAAGGTCAAAATAGTAAGATTTTTAACAAAATAGGTTGTTTTGTATTAATGTATTTTGTAATAATGTATTTTGTATTAATGGGATTGCTTAGTGTTTGTTTTCTTGTTTGTTCGGTACATTTATGTTTGTAACAACATTAATTTTAATTGTATCGCTTTACTTTAATTACATTATTTAAAACATTTAATTAAATGTAATATAATATAATAAGTTTTCAATAACACAAAATGAATAAAAGCATTAATAACGTGGTTATAATTTTTCGGATAAATGATAGTGTAAATGAACACTAATTTGAGCTAAAGGTTGATATTGATAAAAATGATAAAATATTTTACTACTAAAAATATTATATAATAAATATGAAAATAATAGCCTATAACATATGGATATCCTAGTCAGTAGATACAGGATGAATAATATAAATTGTTCTGAATTACTTGTAGTCCTAATACTGAAAGCCACCTTATTCATGAAATCCCACAACTCCGACTAAAACAATAAAAATTACAAACAAAGCACTAATTTTGTTATAAAAATGTTGTCATCGTTTGCGTAATATTATAATAGTTGTCTGTGTACGACTAAAGACCAACTAATAAATAATTTAGTTCTACGAAATTCAAATGTCAGATAGAGGAACCATTAATTTTATATACTTTTCGTGCGTTTAACATACTACAAACAAAAACAAACATTTTTATACATATTATACCTACCTCATATATATTGTGCTGGTAGAATGAAATTTGTAAATGATCCGTAGTTCAGCTGCTCTTGACACTTCCCGAGATATTTTACGCTATTATCCTCTATCTCATTAATATTTTTGTTATTATCTGTCTCCCTTCAGTACCTTTCTATGCGGTATACAATCAAAAACAGTAAAAACTATTCACAATAAAACAATTGAATACACAAAATGTTCAGGACGTGATGTTGGGAGAAATATAAAATGATGTCTCACAAAAAGAACTCATAATTGCACCTAATCACGCGAGTCATCAATTGTCTTTCTCATTGATTTTTACTAATAATTATGTGTTTGAGTAAGAAATAAAGATAATTGTTTTAAAAAATGGAACGAAAATTTAAACTGATCACTAATTATATAGAGAAAATAAATATTGTTGCTGTTGTAATATTCCCGACCCAACATGTAAATTCAATAAAAATCTAATCTAAATCTAAAAGAAAAATTTAGTAAGAATATGCGACGAAAAAAAATATTAGAAAAAACGAAGAATACAAGAAAAATAGTATTCATAAAAAAATAAGCGACCAAATATATACTAAAAAGAGAGGCAATGGAACAGGGGAAAAAGTAATAAAAGTGAAATAATATAGTGAAAATGAATATCAAAAGAACGATACTACATGGCGAAATGGAAGCGCTAAACTCACACTTGACCCGCTCGAGCAACTGCTCAGCCTCGGGGATGGAGAAGCCGATAATGGGCTCAGGACTGGAGCCTCTCTGTAGTTCTAGTTTAGCCCTCATCGCGTCCTCCCAATCACGCCGGTCCTCCCTGTTGTCCGCGAAATCGATGTGCAGCCGGCTGGTGGACTCTTTGGTCTCCTCCGTGCCGATCATCAACTTGGAGCCTGCAGCGTATGTGTGCAGTTGGGTGTGACAAAGTGGGCCCTTTAATGACTCACTGTTTTACATACTGTGTTTAACTAATGTAAAGTTAATGGTAAAATAACTGGAAAGTTGTGTTGAGCGTTACGCTTTATGAAAATGATTAAACACAATGTATTGTTTCGATATTAAAGTGTAATACGAAAGCTGTAAAACACAGTAAACAAAAAGCCGTCGTTATTTAATTATAAATTATCATAATAATATTCAATTTTATACATTAGTCGAGTGTACCAGTAAACCTTATAGTCCCCTTGAAATTAGTTACATAATCTTTTATTCAAACTATATATTATCAATAAATACCCAATAGCAATATAATTGAATATCAAAACGATGTCCCAGAGCGCTTTAGCACCACTTTTTAAGTTGCTACTGTCGATATTTGATTATATTACTACTAGTTTGCTAATACCGAAGATAATATTTCTTATATTTTTTATATATAAAGTAGCCTACCTATGTTTGGGCAACATTCAAGTGGGCTGGAGTACATTCCGTAGATACCTGAAGGGCTTCGAACACCACACTTAAAAAGTTGTATATTTGCATATGTCATACCACAATATATAGAGACAATTGAACCTGTTATAATTAGCAAATTAGCCTGCTGAAATAATGACTGAGATAATTACATACTTTTATTATTATTATTTAAAAAATTTGAGTAATAATAAGTAATTCATTACTTTTCCTAAAATGTAGACTTGTAATTTTGTATGATACTTACCTATTAATTATTGTAGCTATTATTATTAACTATTTATTATCAATAACTATTATTATTGTAGCTACTATTTTTTATTGGATACAAATGTTTCCCCTAATATCCTAAAAAGTTTAAACAACCATATTATTAAACTAGAATACTGTTAAGGATACCCTACAAGGTATCTTGTTACAGACCCCTATTTGGCACCTTTTCGCGAAACCTTACCAAATTATTTAATAATATAAAACTGTGCAATGGCAAAAAGGGTCTCAGATTTTAGCTATAAATAAAAATAAATAATACCAATATTGAAATGTTCTAAAAACAAGTCAATAAATCTTCTTTGCCATTCCACAACAGATATGGTTTAGAACGAAGAATATATAAGACAGAAAAAAAGTGTTTTCTAAAATTAAATTTGAAGCAAGAATCCTGTATCATTCAAATGTTCCTTTTCTTGAGTATTTTTCCAGGTATAAAATATTTAATTACAAGTCTTCGTGCGATATAATATAAAAATGTCTATGAACATTTTCTTTTGACACTCTAGTATAAAGGACAAATATAAATTAAAATTAACAAAAATCTAAAGATGGCAATTTGGCAGAACAGGTCATGTCAAATGACTACCAAGATAACTTACTTAAGACTAAGAAGTTACCATTCGATTAAACTCATTAGAAAATTAACAAATTCAATTATTTTACAATTCATTAAAAGCAATAAAACTAATCCGAATAAATTGGATACTTCAAAAGAAAGGTTAAATCTAAATCATATATTAATAAATTTAATTTAGTAGCGTCTTTATATATATATATATAAAACTTAATCATAAAAATATGTTATACTATTTTCCTCAGTTGAAAATAAAATGGTATTAAAAAGAAAATAAATATACAAAAGATAACCTCAGAAAAAAGGAAAGAATCATAAATAATAAAATCGTCAGCTGTTGAGCAAAGTATAATATACACCATTTTACACATTAAAAGATAAACAGATAAATAATTTCTAGAAGTTGGCTTTAAATGATACATAAGCTAATGGAAATGATTAATAGAAAACGGTCTGGTGACTAAAAACCTTTTTTTCTCCGTAGTTCTTCCAGTGCGACAAATTTACACAACTACTTCAGGTAGAGAGATGAGTGATTGTACAATGATCATATCCGAAAAATGACATGAAACTGTCTAATTAATGAAAACAGACAGTCAAGGACGTTAGACACACACCTGAAAACCAGACAGCTCTGTCAACCGCGTCCTCTGTCGAGAATCGGATGTGAGCAAATTGGCGGCCGTTAAGACGCAGATCTTTAATGAGATCGATACGACCGAAGATTTCGCGCAGAATATCTTGTCCCGTGCGAGTGTTCTCCACTAGTTTCTTTGGTAGTCCGCCCACAAAAAGTGTTTTGCAGCCATTCGGTCTAATAGAAAAGATTACAATAATAGCCGTGTTTGTCACATACTACTATACAAATAGTATGTGATTAAATCTAGGAATATGGTGAAAAGGATTCTGTTCAGTAACTGCTGCACGTTTTGCGCAGAACATAGTATAAATAACGAAGATAATAAAATATAATAAACATTACACCATAGAAACACACTGCCACAACAAATGACACCAGCTGTCATTTATGAAATAATGCGATATTACTCTATAAATATTTAATAATTAATAACAGTCAACATAGTCAGTCACAAGTGTATTATTTTTAACTGACCAAATTTCATCATATTTATATTAATTTTTTTGAGAAGTTTCGTGTAACTAAATAACTTATATTTATCACAATATTAAGAAGAAAATATTTTATGAATGAAGCACTTGCTACCGTTAATCGATATATGCATGAAACAAAATTAAAAACATAAAGTACTATAGGTTTTACTAACAAAAGCACATTACATAGACTATTCATAATTATAATATGTAATAACAAATTATGTTTATTATAAATATTTCTCATAATCCATATAAAAATTCTAATCTAGCAAATATTACTTCATCGATTCAACAAAATAAAACAAAACGAATATTTTACAGGAGGCAATTACTTACTTATATATCGTGTAACCAATATAAAATGACTTGATAGTAACTCAGAATCATTACATTATTATAATTAGTTTATTATTTTAGGGTTTAATAATTGCAGCCATTTTTTTTCTTTATAAAAGTGACCTATACCCTCTCTTCCCACTACTCCAAAAGAGTGCAAGAACCCAGCGGCAGCCTCACTTTGGCGTCTTTGTGAGCGGCGCCTGAGAGTTTGACGTGAGTCCAGGCGTTGGAATAAGTTTCCAGCCCTCCCCCTCCAACGTGGGCATCATGGGAGGCGGCGGAGGGGGCGGCGGTGGCCCAGCCATTTGAGGTCCAATCTCCACCATCCCTCCCATTAGCGGGGGCGGCCGGCATAGACTGCCATCAAACTGTTGCTGCTGTATATAGTTATGCTGCTGCGGTAGATGAGGTCCCATCATCCCTCCATACTGCTGCATAAACATCGAACCAACGCCACCACTTCCATTTGGAAACATAGCTGAATATATGTCATCTTGAGTGGCAGGATTAGCAAGACCGGGGTAGTTACCGCCTGGTATGTTTTGTGGAGGCGGAGGAGGTGGGAGATAATTGGCCTGATTGCCGGCGACTACACGGTGATCCATCATATCGTCGCTTTGGAGACTGGTGGAAGGCATGTTATAGGTAACATTTGGGTCCTGCAGGTGGAGGGAACGTTAAGTAATTTTTTTTTAATTATTAATAACATATTACGCTATTGAATATAATATTTAGTACAATTTAAATAAAATGTGTTACAATCTATTATACAAACATGTATAATTACAAATGCCTACAAGTAATAAAATTTAAAATTCAGATCATAGTACACATATCATATTGATTAATATCAAATTAGAGAATCCGCGATTTGTCAAATGACTACAAGTCAAAAAGAAAAAAGTCTATATTTTTACTAAATAATTTTTATTAATAATTAAGTTGACCATAATATGGAACCTTCTCAGTTCTTAAAATTAAAGTTGACAAAATTATTTAAAATAGTAATATAGATATAATATTTATAATCATAATACAGATATAAATATAAATAACGTAAGCTTAACACCTCCTTAGTTTTTACTTTTATTATATTAACTGTACCACAAAATGAAAATGTTTTACATTTAGCCGAAGAAAATTACATCTAATAACATAAAAATAGTTCACCCTATGTTGGACTATTTGCATACATATTGATTCAGACATGAGAATGACTCCAGTAAGAAATTTGGTGAAATTTGTGAATATTACACTGTTTTACATTTTAAATTTGTCAACTACAAGATAAATGCTCTAAGTTCTTGTCATTTAATCATCTCAATTCTATACTTATTTCATGAATGAATTTGTTGAAAGGAGAAATCAGTACATATATACTGACCATGTTCACAAAGTTAGGCATTAGGCACCATGGCACTATCTGTTAGGAGATAAATTCAATAAAATCGAAGGCATGAAACTAAATTACTCTGTAAAAGTATGAAGTAGGGATATAGAAGCATATGAACTTACATTAATCCAATTAGCATGCTCAGTCATGATTTTTTAAAAGCGACCTGTAATATAGAAACATATATACAAATTAATATGGAGAAAATATTATTTTTGTAAATTAGTAGGGATTCTAATGAAAATAAGTAGTATAGTGCAAACATTAATCGTTTAATTTAACTAGCCGTTTTTGTCACGCCATGAAATTAAGATAGCAATAATCATTATCTGGTTATATCCTTATCAAGTAAGATTATTTATTATAAAGTCAGCATACTAATAGTGCATAATGCATTACATGATTAAACTATACAATATGAGGCAAACTGCAATTACAAACATGCACATATTTCAAGTTAAGATTTATTATTAATATAAAATTTATATATGTTGGTAGTAATTAATGTTTCCAATAACACTAAAATATCAATAAAAGAGTATCACAAGAGAAGAAATGTTAGAAACAAATTGCAAATTGAGTCAATCATAAAACAGATCTATCAGTATGGAAAACCATTTATAAGGTGATATATAATTTTACTGTCACTAGGTGTCTTGCAGACATCAGTCGACTTGTTAGATCATGTCTTGTTTGAACAAGAGAAAATGGTGATAATGTAACCACTGCCTTGGTTGAAAATCCACACACTAGAATAATGTTTATTGTTATCCGAGAAACAAATAGCAAGATTTAACATTGAATAAATTATCATGGTTATAAAACAGGGACTCATTCAGTCAACTCCATATTCTTACTTATAATAAGGATATAACATAATATATATAGAAAAAGCTCACACATACAAATGCTAAAGAACAATTATATACAGATTTGTATGCATTCAGTTTTTTATATGTTTGTTATTACCAATAATGGTAATTACAGATAATATATTACATTTTACTTATAGGGATTGATATTAACACAAACTTGGTTGCCAATTGCGAGTCCATTTTGTAACAGATTAGTGAAATATACCATATCTGTTGACCATGATTTTTTATTAAGGTTTAATACTATATGTATAAGCTTTAATAATATAATTAAAATGTTACCATGATTATTTATTCGATCTGTATTATCTAACACTTGACTAGAGAAATTAAACATTCATAAGTCCATTAGTTAGTCTACTCTTTGGTCTACATGTAAATTCATTAGCATAGTTCATTATAGTGTGCTAAAATTATGTATTTAACATCAGCATCTGTTTAATAAACACTCAGTGAAAGATCAAGGGCCCTGATTCTGGAATAATGAGTAGCTTATGAAGTGCGCCCCTTTCACCAATGACTTTTACAATATATGCTATGATTGGGATTTGAACCCACGACCTCTGGATTATGAGTTGAACCTTTAACTACTGAACCATGGTTATTGGTTGATTACATTACAGTATCAAGAGAGACATACTCACTTCTGATTGGATGAATGGTAGTATACTGTCAGTCAAGCGATATGCAAAATATGATGTTTAATAAAACTTCTAAATCATATTAGATTAACCCATAATAAGTAGATTTGAAAAAAGTAAGACCAAAAAATTCAAAAGCATCTTAATCCCAAGCTTTAAGTACCAAAATGTAATTATAAAAAATAAAGTCAAATAGTTTTATTGATGAGGTAAATATTTTTACCATTGAATTTACATTAAATTAACAATTGAATATTAGTATACTGTAAATGTGGTTGAATGTGCAGTTAACCTGTGGTTAAATCAGCAATTGAATTTGTATTTCAATTAGCAGTTTAATTTACAATTAAATGAGTTTGAATATGTAGTTAAATTCACAGTAAAGGTTGTATATGTCATTGATGGAGCATGAACATAGACAGTTTATGAACCAGCTGTTTAAATAAAAAATGTGACACAAACAATATATAATAACTCAAACAAACTTTAAATGTACATTTAGTGTATTATAGACAATTTATTTATTCTCAATGAAAATTTATTTCAAATATAAAAATAATTGTATAAGGATAACAATCCTCACAAACTATTTTTACATAACTAAATGTAATTAATGTAACTAAAGCATATAAATAACTGAGTAGCTATATATTATCTTTAAAAATCACATAATTATATTTTTACATCAATTATTGATCCATCCAGATGGATTGGAATCATGATAATAGTGATAAATACATTTAAATATATTATTCAATTTGTCAAATATGAGTGATTAGAAAATACTTAAAAGTTAAATAATCTTTAAACATACTACCTGACATAATAAGAATATTTTATCAAATATTCTTGATCCGTGGTTTGGAAAGATTTAACAGAAACAATTAAACAGCACAATATTTGCACAATAAAATTGTATACATATTTGCACAATAAAAATATATATACAATGGCCTTAAATATACCAGATGCCCTTTTAAAAAATGAAATTAGACCAGATAAAAATATGTTTTCTGGAAAGCTGTGCCCTTTTCATAAATGAAGTTAGACTATATAAAAACACATTTTCTGTAAAGATGTTCCCTTTTTTGGACTAAACTTTGGTATTGTATTGGAATCTTATTTGTGAACATAATTTTACTACAACATACATACTGCTTATACAAATGCTTCTAGCTCAAAGGCAAGTTGAGTCTTCAATAAACAGTAAGTAAAACATTAATTTTTTTGTTAATTGCAAAATAAGGAACAGAATATCACAAGAACTGTCAGTAGCTCATGGACATTTTGTAAAATTGTGGCAGCATGGGTAACGAGAATATTTACAATTTATAAAATTAAAATTTATAGCGAGAGTTTGCTTTTGAAAACGGATTCAAGTGACATGATGTGTCCCCATTTGGTTAGCAAAGATTCAGTCAATCTAATATGCACCTCACCCTACATACACTTAGCCAGCAGTTCGGGAACCAGGGCACAACGTTTGTAGTGAGCCCTCATGCTCTCTTGGAAACAAGACTCCATCTCAGCACAGACAACATCTAGAAACTGAATAGTCATTGTTCGTTTCCAGTAATCAAAAGCTGAATTATATGAAATATCGTCTCTGTATACTAATTGGCAGCTGCAAAGCCTTGGCTTACTCTCCTCTGCTACTATATTTCTCAGCAACTGTATTTGCTTCCAGATACACAGGCTTCAAAATGTGATCCACATCCAGGTACATATTTTCATACTCCAGTTTTACATATTTGACTTTCTGGAACCCAAAAAAGACCCAATTCTTCCTGTTGGTAAGTGACCAAGGGCCACATTGGTTCAAGGAATTCTTTTGTGATGAAGAAGTTTACAATATGTCCAAAGTTGATGAGGGTATTTGTGTGTGTATGCATGATCCTACTCCAGCTCCATGTGTTGCCAGGATTTTACAAGAAGGGATTAGGAGTTAATTAGCCATCAATGTAGTATTTATTGGTAGGTATAATATTAGCAATAACATTGCAAACTGCTAATTATTCATAATTTTACTTACTTAATGAGTAAATTTAATATTATAGCAATAATAATATTTATTAATATGAAAATACTTTCCAAATAGCAAGTCACAACCTCAAAATAATGGATTTCATATATTCTTTAGCTCTATGTTATCATTCTTCTTACAACAAACACATTAATATTACTTTCAGAAAGTATTTTTATCTATAGTCTAACATGAAAGAGGTGCAGTTTTCCAGAAAATGTATTTTTATCTAGTCTAATTTCATTTGTGAAAGGGGCGCTGCTGATTCAGTAGTATGGAGGGGGTGTCTAGTTATGCCCCTGGATCTGCCCCTGATATATTATTAATATATATAATATTATTTTCCATATAATAATAATATGCTTTATTGGCAAAATGTCACATGCAGTATGCTTACAAAAAAGAAAATGAAGATTTAATAGTTGACACAGAATAGAAAAAAATTGTTAAAAAAATATAAATAAACAAACATGAACAAATTAATTAGTGGAGATCATGAAGGAGATAATATTATGTTGCTATCATTAAGAGTAGGAATCTGTCTATTGTGCATGTGGCTTTGCAAATTATGTTGATGGGTATATTCAGGAGAGAAAATTATAAAGAATGTGACTGTGGTTTGTAGAATATTTTATAGTATCTGTATTTAGTACTATGTTATATAAAACTTTCCAATCTTTTATGGTCTTCAAGACTAGTGAATCCCCACCATGCTGGGCTTGCATACTGTAATTGACTGACAACCAGGGTGTTAAAAAATGTGTGTAATGCCTCATTGAAGAAGCCTCTACTTTTCAGTGACCATATTCTTGAAAGAGGATAACCCTTATCCTTGGCTTAGGATAACCTTATCAATGGTTCACTGAGTCATCATCTTGTGTGATCCATATTCTCAGAAATGGATAACCTATTCATAGCTAAGAAGTGGATAAGGCAAACCCTTATCCTGCTTTGGAGCTGGCTCACCTCGGTAAACTGCATTGTTTTCCTTGTATCACAACATATAAAGGCAGTGATGGAGCATGTAAGACACCTTACTGGTAAATACAAACACTATAGTGGGACTCGAAGCTATAAGTTATAATACTATTGTTAACATTATAGAAACCATTATTTTAAGGTTAAAATAATTAATTTCATTTACTGTATTATAAGCTGATTTAATTACACTTCTAAGAATCTATTAACATTTCTAGAATTATAAAATTAAGTATTATAGTATTGCTGACTACTGGGTTGCTGCAGAAGAACATGTAATAGTTTTCTTTTTTAGTGAGATTAAAAACCTAAAGGTTACTCAACAGAACAAGGATACATGCAAATGGTATTTACATTTTCTTTTATTTCTTTCCAAGCATGACATTTTTTCTTATTAGTATCAGTCATTCAGATGTCATGATCTAATATTTTCTACAATTATTTCAAACTCGTGGATTAATGTTGTAATTTCATTAGCGTCATTTAGGGCATTGTATTCATTTGATTATTAAATAATGACAGACTAATAATATTAAATAAATAACTGCAAGCTTATAATGGTGTATGTACCTTAAATATTATGTAACTGTGAATATATATTTTATAATATTATTAAGTTTGACATGGTGACATCTCTTCTGATTGGTTAGAAGACAAACTCATGGAAATTTAAAAAAATTTAGGTTCTTATCCTGATTCATGGCTCACAGTGAGCCAATGTTTGAGAATGAGGAAGTGTGGAATGGTTGTACATTGAGCCATGGATAAGGGATAACCTAAGTATCCCACTACCAAGCCTATCCTTATCTACTTTCGAGAATATGGCCACAAGAGTTTCATTGCATAGATACTAAAGGCACATTTACTTATTGATATTTTATAAGCTGAGGAATTTTGTGTTTTTCCATGAAAGAGATGCCTAAAATGTTTATTTCAGAGACTCTTGGAAATATGTTGTTTAGAGGGTGTGAAATGTTGTCCTTGCATCTGGGATTAGTGAAGACTATTTCTTTTGATTTTGATTCATTTAATTTTAGATTAATGATTTTCGCCCAGGTTCTGATGTTTTTGAGTTTATTCTGAGGGTCATCAGTATACTTGACTATCTGATTGCCAGGAACTGTAGCTTTGAGGTCAGAAGCAGCAACTGAGAAGGCAGTGGGCCAAAGCACTGAGACTTGAATCACACCAGCATTTGAAGTCATGACTTGGGAATAGTTATTGTTAAACTTGGTAGACTGTGAATGACCAGAGAAAAACTTTAAAATCCAATTAAAAATTTCATCAGGTAAATAGAGATGGGCATTTTTGTTGAAAAGATGCCCATTAAGATGTCCATAAGATGCCCATAAAAGATGCCTAGTATTAAAATTATATATTTTATTATATTTTTATATTATATATATATTATATTTTCATATATTATACATATATATACCATGTCACTAATTTAACATTTACCAAAATACTAGCACGAAAGCAAATTTTACAACATATGGATGAAAAAATATATTATTTAATAATTATATGTGTATAATTAGATGGATTAAGCTTAATATTACACATTGTTGAATTATATAATTGTATTAAAATAACATTATAAATATAGCGTATTGATTTACACTTTAGTCTTTAGATGATTTAGATAGAGTAACCATATTTTGCCACAGACTACCATACATTTATAAACATGAGTAGCCTGAATAGTATTCTATAGGCAACCAAAAAGTTGAACATATATCATACAGTATACTCCACTTATATCAAGCACTGATTATAATCAGTGATTATCATCGTCGTCAAGTATTGTACACTTCCAGCGCGTTGATGACACCATATCGAAATCCCAACTGATTCCTAGCCAGGGCTCCAGCCTCTCTTGCGTCCATATTCAGCCACTTTTTGATGTTGTCGATCCATTGCGTTTTT
>JAUZND010055621.1:0-18836 GCA_034780555.1 Coelogynopora nodosa
AGTAAAGAAGTTACTTATATAGTAAAGAAGTTACTTATATAGTAAAGAAGTTACTTATATAGTAAAGAAGTAACTTAGCCTATATAGTAAAGAAGCAACTTATACAGTAAAAAACCAGTAATTCAGTGATAAAAACACGTAGTTATATTTTGACACCTCTCGGCCACCATAATAGGGCGCTTATTTTACTTAAGTATAATTCACAGTTCAGAATAAAACGATCACAATTCTGTGTGGAACGCCTACAGTTATCGATTTTTCTTATATTATATCCCATGCGTATATACTTTGAAATCGGATATACGAGGTGCAGTGTTTGAAATCGATAATGTTATTCATCGAATTAAAACGAATACAATTAGCATACTATAATTATTATTAACTTTATGTAAAATACCTCTGTGTAGGCATTAGTTTAAAATAAAATCTATATGGCAGCGGCTTTTAACCCCCTATATCATACTCTCTCTGTCTCCGTCCCTACAACCCGCGTCTGCAGTGTTCTGGAGATTGTGAAAGACCGTGAAGGCAACAATGAGTACGAGCTGACGGTGAAGTCGGGTGAACTTGTCGAGCTGCTAGACGACTCTCGGAACTGGTGGCGACTGCGGAACAGTTTCAATCAGATTGGTCACTGTCCGAAAACGATCCTACGACCCTTTGAATCCTCCAGTGAGACACTGGTAAGTGGCCGCTATCGCTATATTGATTCTGTGACATTTTATTGCATTTTATAGAAATGTTCCTCCGTTTTAGGTTAGACGAAAAACGATCCCATATAATTTTGGTCTAGTTCGTATTATATTTTTTTTTCTAAAGCACAAAAATAATGCGCTATGTGCAACAAATCTGTGATAACGAATGAAATTTGGTTTTCTAAGTATTTAAAAACGCTTGATTTGTAATTTATTGGAGAAAGGTACTACAGTGTTATCAAAATCTATACGAATAGGAAATTAGATAGTTACCATATATGTACATTTTTTAATGTACATAACTAAATGTTTACCAAAAATTTAAGTACGTTAGTTTGTAATGACTACGGCCATATTATGATTAAATGATTTTAAATTATATTAAACATCTGTAATGTGAATAATGGTAGAGTTGATCATTATTATTGGTTTATTTTGTTATATATTTTGCAAATGTGGGGTTAAACTTGGGAACCTCACACATTAAAAGTGAACACATGTGTCTTAGCCACATTTATATAGATAGATCCTTCACCATTTGTTGGGTAATCTATATAATTATAAATTATATATTAATTTACAAAAAGCAAAATCTGCACTATTTAATTTATCCAAAAATGTTTCAGTCAACACAATAATATACGCTATATATATACATACTCTAAGTTTTATCTATTTTATAACATTATATTCAAAGTAAATTTTCTCTAATTTATTTCAGGATATAAACGGCACACATAATGGATTACCCGAGAGAAGAAATGAATACTTCTGAAACTTTTACAATTCATTCATTTGTTTGTATATTCTGCTCCAATTTAAATAGTCTCGGTCGGATTTTCAATAGGATTTTTATACTGCTGCTAATTGAGTTTTTTTTATAAATCATCCTTTACCGTATGTGTTCACTCACTTGAGTATCACTTGTTTTAACTTGCAAGAGCGTTACACAAACAAAGAAACCGTAATTCTTTGTAAATGAATTCACGATTTTTATTCATCTGTGATTTACATTTTTATCTAGTGATTGTGCTTATTTTCGATTATTCTGTCACCGGAAAATCATAGATAACATATCAGAATTATTCAATTCAATTCAATTAGGACATATTGCACTTCTTGCTTGGTTAGTTAAATTATAAAAACAGTTACACAACAATTATTACTATACAATTTGTGTGTTGATCAATAATAATATGATGCATGATTTTCATATTATGTAAAGTCTTTCTATACAGTGACGGTAGTTCGACTGAATTTGGATCAAACTCTTTGTCAACTCATGTCTCATATGTTGTGACATCTATAACACATCAAAAAGAGTGAAAGTAAGAACTTATGTTCACGTGAAATGAGCCGCCTTGCCATATTCATTACTCTATAATACCTGGAGTCATTAAAAAACCTATTTTATTTTACTCTAGCGCGAAATCCTGTGACACATTGAAATTCCATAACTGGTGAAATATTTTATAAAATACGATTTGTGTTGTATCATACATTTGACAAAGTGCGTTGTCGCCATTATACAAGCAACTTACGCTTAATATTCATATCGATTATATATTTCAATAGTTTGAAACAATTAACACGCACACCAGTCATTCAAATATCAACAATGATTCTGTAAAAGACTGTACCGCCTTCTTAATCAGTTTTATTACTTGCCATATATAGTACATGTAGTCTTTAATCAAGACATCATATCAGATATTATCAATTGTGTCATTTGAAATAAATGTTCATATAATAGTATCCCTTTGAAATCGCGATATTTATTCAACCAGTTCAACTTATATCTAAATAGGAACCCACTTCTTATATAACCTTAACAAAACTGTAGTTTACCAATTACGAACAATGGGTGTGTGTACGGGTACACACATTTTTCACAATTTTTCGTGCGTTCTTTTCGTATTTTCGTATTTTGAACATTTCTTTTTAACAATAACATATTCTTAATAATGGTTGTATGATTATTTAAAGCACTAATTTAGAAATTGTGTATGTTCCTATATTTATAATTTGACTTACAAAATTTGTACCAGTTCCACTATTACGATTTGTATAATATGTGTTGTTTAGTATAATAGTCATTTCATTCAAACACATTTTAAAATTGTTATAACGAAGTGAATATCCTGCAATAATATATCTACAAACAGTAAACTTCGCCTATAGAGAAATCATTATTATTTATTGAATTGATCATTAATTTGGGGTCATAGACTGCAAAGCAGTATTGTCTCAACTGTATTGTCAGTTGATTGTGTTCCTAAAATCTATCTCGTACAATACCAGCCAAGATCAGGGCTTTACATTCTGTCGGAAACTAGCATGCTTGTTTTTTTTTAAGTGTACTTGTAGCTACAATTATATGTCATTTACATTTTATAAGTCACTGATGTATTCGTTATATGAAATATAATATGCCGATTTATTGTATTGATTGTTTCATTTTAATTTTTATTTAGACAATAGTTTTGTTCTATAGTTTAAATACAATATTTAGTAAATAGGGAATTTCATAAATTCCAACATTAGGAAATAAGAAATTAAAAATATTTTGATAATAAAACACTGAAAAACACTCGTTATTAAAATAAAATGAGTAAAATAGACCTTTCTTAAAATCAACATTCTCATCAGCCCTTCGTTATTGGATATTCATTAACTGTTCATATATAGGATAAATATTGAGTTCTATTAATTCCGTTTTTTATTAAAAAAATTCTGAAAATTACTCAGATAAAAACAAATTAAATTATTTAATTCGAAAATGATCAGCAGTTACAATATCATAGCCTACTTTAATTATGTATTTAGTTCAAATGGACATCTATTAATAATTATGTTAAAAAATGTTCTGGCATATTTTAAAGCTACATGTGTTGTACAGGGGTCAGTAAGGTTTAGAAATATATATTTGAGCTCACCAATTGATCAGTTCCACAAAATATATAAATATCCATGGAGAGTAGTAACATAGCAGTATCCCAGATTGTGGTTCAAATTATATTTGTTATTTTTTTTGTAATAATTCCTTAATGCTACTAGTGATTGTTTTTTCCCATTCCCGATGGAATAATAAATATATGTAAATTAAATTGGTATTATAAATAATAATAAAGTGTATAATTAATAAAAGTCATTAGAATTCTCGGACTAGTTTGCTAAATCTTACATTATAATTTTCGTTTAATATGTAATGTTAAATTAGACCGTGACATCCTTACCCTTCGTACGTGGAGGGGGGGTAAGCCAATTTTTTTTCAAATAAATTAAGTTTTTGGTTAATTATGAGGGTATTCGATATGTTTGCTAAACACTGGATTTTATGACTAGAGTATTTTTGTTGTTGTATTATGTTGTTTTTTTACCGAGGTAGCATATGATAGTAGCACTATCTGTACTCACATTTTGTTTATTTTATTTTGTAAAGAATAAAGTAATCATTATTATTAATATGAATACTTTTAAAGCTTCTATTTTCTACTCTTCATTATTATCTTTCCTCTCTCTGGTAGACTTCGATCTGTCCTTTTCTCCCTCAAGAAATGTTTTTTTTTCTATATTTTTTCCATTTTGGAAAATCTGATTTCCCCCAGTTTGTCTATTCAATTTACATCGGATTGAAACCAACACCTTTGTTCATTTATTCGTAGTCTTATTCACAGAAGGCCTCCTGGTTTTGGCTTTTTTGTTTTTCGCAAACTGAATAATTATGATATAATATGTAGCTTCACTTCATTTTTTCTCATGCCTTTTATTTAAGCCTAATGTTTTCTAGTTCTTTGTGCTTTCAAGCTTTTAAAAATGTTGGTCCTAATTTTTATCAGGAGCTCAGTTATGAATATTATGCAAAATTATTTTATTTCTCCTTCTGTATGATGTTAACCCTTTTTGCTATAATTCTCATTTCTTTCTCTCGGTTTTTTCCTTCTATTTCTCCTGTTTTCATACTTACAATACTCGTATTTTTCAATCTTATTCCTATACTCTTACAATATTTTTAGCTCCAAATAAAACGTTCCTTTGACAACATGTTGATTATTAACCATTTCTTGCTTTTCAATCGTACTGTCTTATCTTGGGGGACGATGATCGTAGTTTGCAGAATTCAGTTGGTGAACATCGTTATGCCATGGGCTAAACTAAAATTCAATAACGCTCATTTCCGTCATCTTCGAGATTCTTCCCATATTCCTTAATTTTTTAATGAGCGTGCCTTTTATTCTCTTCTTCTCAATGTATTAGGAGCCGCCTAAATATATATATATGTATATTCTACATAATTAAAATAAAATTAAATAATTCAATAAATAATATTCATAATTAATAAATTAATATAAAAATTAAGTAAATTCTAATTCAAATATCCATAACTTTTAAAATATAAGATCGAACCTAGTGGAATAAAAAGAATTCACATTTATAAATCAAACTAGTATTTTTTATAAAACATTTTAAATGATGCACTTTTATCGTATTGCATTTCGTTCCTAGACCATTGTTGTTTTTTGCTTTTTTCTCTAAAAATGCTATGGTTAAACATTGAATTAATGGTTTGTTTTTTAACGATAAATTAAACTTAAATTATGCAATTATAGATAATTTAGAAATATATAATAAATTTTAATGTATTTATACGGAGATTTATGTGTGCGCTAATTATTTTTTGCTGTGACAGCGAGTAACTTATAATTCGGTCCACAAATAAAAACCGACGCATAACATTTTTTCAATTCCACCATTGAGAAACCAAAATCAACTCTTGGGAAGTCCAATTTCGGACCGCCTTTTCTGATTATGGACTGATGACGATTGCTACCGATCCTTTTTCACTCTGTCATTTGCAATACGTTATGGATCGAGCAACAGGACGACTATAATACTATAACGATCATTGAAGCAGTGAAATTATATTATTGTAAACATGAAGAAAACCTTTTAATAATATAGATTTCTACTAACAATGTGAGACACTATTACATTGCTATAACAAAACTTTAAAAACATAAAATTAGAAATATGATAAGGAAATAGACAAAGTGATAATAAAGGTAACCTACATTATATATATTTATTTTGGTCAATTAGGGCAACACATAACAGTAATAATATAAAATACTATATGACACAAGGACAATTAAAAGCACAACCCTTCAATATGATATTGCACATAATATATTTTCTTTCTTGTATTAGCAATAGATGCAAGGTACAGTATTATAATTTACCTAATTAAATATATAAATAATCAGTAATGCTTTTATTGTTAAAATAGCGGCATTATCAATATTACACAATAAATTTATGCAAGTGAAAGAAATATATGAAATAGTCTTATAGGGCTTGTTAAATATTAAATAATTCAAATCTATTTACAATATTAAAATAAAATTATTGAATTTAATATATTATTAATTTTTAAATTTATGGTGCACCATAGTTATGATTGATACACAGAAAATAAACAAGGTTCTATCCCGTGCAAATAATTTTTGTAAAATAGTGTCGACCTTTCAATTTGTTAGGTTGCATCTTAACAACATTTGCCAATTATTTTCCAAATAGCTAAGTTCAGGCTATACAAAGGGCTATTAAAACTTCAAATAACCTTCCAGTGACTCTTAGGTACTATCTGACATGAAATTGTTATTATAAAACTGATTTATATATAGAATAATTCTTTGAGTCATGACATGAGTATGTCTATGACTATATGAGTGACTTTTTAGACTTGAATGAAAAATTGAAAAATCTCACCACAGTGACATATTTCTACTTTTTATTTATATATCTTTTAAGATAGGCTATAACTGATGTCGATAGATTATGATATGCAGTTTAAAAAAGATTAACTTTATTAAAATCGGTTCAGTAAATCCTTACTAAGTCTAAGAGTAAGATTAAGAAGTCTAACTCTAAGGCTATTTAGCCTTAGGGATTGCAGTAATATCCAAAGTTATTTAAACTAGTGTCAACTGGTGCTAACTCAGAACCATCCACCTATAACCCCCCTGTAGGCTTTAGCTTAGCCTTAGACTAGCCACTAGGGCCTAGCCCTAGGCCTAGGCTTGGGGAAAAATAGGCTTTTCTGTAGTGGTGTTTATTATATTAAATGTATGTTAACATCTATCTATTACTTGTAATTGTAAATCATAATCCATAACTAATAAGTTTTAACAGGATTTTATTGTATTTAAAAAAATTCATTCTTTGATCATTAGAACAACCCACCCACCCCTGGCTATAGGCTATAGCATTGGCTGACACTAGTTTAGACAACTTTAGTTATTACCTCAATCCCTTAGGCTTAGGCTTAGCCTAAGTTTTATGATTTTTCTAATATAAAAAATATGTCAATTTTTTAAGTCTTTAGTTAATTGTCTCATTTAATTAATTGTAGTAGGCATGCCAGTACTAAAGATTAATTTGCTATGGAGGATTAGATTATTATAATTATTATTGGATTATTAGTAAAAGTTTTTACATACATATGTAGTTTCAAACCTTAAGTATATTAATATTTTAATAATATTATAATAAGAACATTAAACATTATTTATTTTTGTATTATATAATTTATAAAGGTATACCAATGCAGTTGATTGGATTTTAAATTACATAACTTTTTATTTTAATAAACTGCTCAAGAGGAACTACTCTAGATAGACTATATTATTAGCAATAATAAAAACATTTAGTATTACTATAATATGTTAATAAATAATATTTCAATTAACTTAATTTTATACAGCAATTAAAAATTATTAGATCATTTATATAAATATTTTAAAATATTGCTATGAAATAGTTATACACATTGATCTAAGATAAAATTCTAAAATTTTGTAATAAAAAGTATGTTTACTGAAATAATTATTACTAAAATGCAACAAAGTCAGTAAATATGTAATTAAATATGTTAGACAGTATCATTCAAAATTAAGAAATCTAACATTATTTACTATAATTCTGTAATCAAAATTGTCAGTGATAATGTGATTGCAAGTCAGGATTTTATTGTTTGACAAAAACAAAAGCAGGAATTTGTAATGATTTTTAAATCAATAGTTTAATATTTTTTAATTTATCTAAAAATACATTATTTACATTAAACAAAAGAGAATGTATTTCTGATTCTAACAGTTTTTTTTTAAATTTTTATGGCAAAATTATCTTGTATCATCCTTTCAAAAAGCATATTTTTTTAACCTTTGAGGTTTTAAGAGCTCAGTATGATGCCTACTTTAGTACTAAAGCATTAAAGTATTACTAAAGCAGTTAGTAGAACTGATCCTTTATCTGACATTGGGAACTAAAATAATTATTTGTAGAATATAAATAATACAGAATATATTTTTTACAGTTTCTAGTATAATAATATATATTGGCTTAAAAATTATGTAGGGCTTTCTAATCAGTTAATAAAATACTATAAAACATTAGAATTGTAATAATATATAAATTAGGATAACTTTCTTTAGATTTCAGAATAGAACATTTCATTTTTAATTAGTAACAATTTTAATTAAATAAATGTTATGCTGCCTTTAGATGATATTAATATATATTATGCTATAGATCTACTGATAACTTAAAATACAATAATTAAATTTATAAATTGATATTTACATTAATATTGTATATTTTCATTTGCTACCTTCTTGCAACAGCCATTTTCAACTGGTTTCATTCAAATTTTCATTATTTCAGATTTTTATTGG
The DNA here is from genome assembly GCA_034780555.1 of Coelogynopora nodosa. Taxonomy (NCBI): domain Eukaryota; kingdom Metazoa; phylum Platyhelminthes; order Proseriata; family Coelogynoporidae; genus Coelogynopora; species Coelogynopora nodosa. The sequence goes on from JAUZND010055621.1 coordinate 8,429, forward strand.
CCAGCCAATCATTAGCATAAATAATGTATAGCATACATTCCTCATGTATTTCAGAAATTAATTCTTTAAAAATATATATTCTAAATTTTATAACATACATTTATTGATACATTTTTGAGATTTGACTAGTTTGATTGGAGCAGTAAAGTAAATAAGCATTTCTTAAATAAGTATTCATTATCTAAAACATTTATGCATAAAATAAACTTTTTACTAATATTTCTGAGGTAGAGCTATATAATATTATATACTCTGAAAATTAATTTAGATAATCATTTTGATAAACCATTTCTAGAATTATATCTCTCATCAGTACAGAGTATGAATTGAACCCAGGGTTTTCTAAGTTTTTAAATATGTCTAGAATGTCCAGAATTATTTGCTTATATGGGTCACCCAAATTTTATGAAACTACAATAAAATATAGTGGTATTGAGAGTGAGGTGATGATTATGATTAGGCATGCCATGTGTCCTTGTCAAATTCTCCAGGGCTGCTCATGGATTTCAGGCCTTTTTAATTATGAAAAATTTAGGTTTATATTTAAGTATTTAGATGAAAATAGACCTAAACTTTTTATGTTATTTTTATGTGATTCATGCAAGTATGGTGCAGTTCAGTAGGCTAATGCACCACAGTGGGCTGTTTATAGTTTGCATAACTAACCATTTTTCAGCTAGCTTTGCCATGTTTTATTCCATTTTATACCAGCTTCAGAGTTGGAAGGTTAGCAGTCTGCATCTAGATTTTTGTTTGAAATTGCTCTGGCAACCCTGAATAACCTAACAATCTTTTTATTTAAGACATTATAATATAATACTGTCATACTTGTTTTTAAGAGAATATCCATGGTTGCAAAGAGCCATGCTCCCCTGAGCATTTTAGAGAAATGCACAGTATTATGCTTATGCACATGCAATAAATATTCTTCATCTTTAAAAATAAACAATGACAATTGTAAACACGTTTTTTTTAAATATATTTTTAAATTCAGTGAAATATGTATTCCTTATTTGATATATGGCTCCCAGTTCTTGGTGCAATTTCTACACCTGCCCTTCGTTTTTATATATGCTAATTAATCTAATCAATTTGAATTTTATTCTAATGTTGAATGGTTTAAAGAAATACATGTCCAATTTTTTTTTTAAATTTTGTTTAAAACCATATAAACACTCAAGCTGTTTGAGTATTATTGTTTAAGTCGCTAAATTTAAAATCTAATTTTAAAGTCAAGTTTTTGTGAATTTCATATAAGAGTTCTAAGAAGTATACCTTTTATAATACATGTTAATAAATTTTAATTTAGAACTACTGTCTGCACATATTTCTATGTAACATAAAATTAGTCTGTTCTATCATCAATTAAAATATAAATAATATAAGTTATGTCATTTGAAAGCCAGTAAACTGCAACATTAACAGATCATTTATCTAAATTTTCAGAGATTAACACTATTATATAAGATATTTAACATGAATTTTTATTACTTAGTTTTACTAATATTAATAATTGTATTGTTTTTAGTGGTCAAGACATGAACAGAATAAATAAATATTTATATTTAAAAAAGTATATAATTACATTTATTATGACACTTTTAACATCATCAGTTCATAATTATAACTGTATATTAATAATTGGTTATATTGTTAAGGTTGGTATTATATGAATTATTGAGAAATTTGACCATTACTATATGTAGATATACTATTCATAATTAATAATCTTTTGTTGTATTTATTTTTCAGACTACTTCCATATGCCTAGGCGTAAAAATAATTCATCATTAGGTATGTCATTTCATTACTATTTATCTTCAGTGCATTACATTTGATTAATATTTAAATATACTATTTTTCAAGATGAAGTATGCAGCACCAAGTCAAAGAAGAAAGCACCAGAAGAAAAGTCATCTACTGTATTACAATATAAGTTTTGGCTCATGAAGTCAGAACCAGAGAGTAGAATTGAAAAAGGAATTGATGTGAAGGTAACTAATTCAGTTTAAATAAGTATTTCGGAGTATATATATAATTACTTTAACTTTACATATAAAATTCTTTTATTTTTTGTTATTTTATTTCTTTTATGTGTCATTATTTGAAATAAACATACTAATGTTTACTCTGAACAAATTATATTAATTCACAATATTTTAGTCATTCTATGCTTACCTTTATTTAACTGTATATTTTGGTTTAAGGTACTTTTAAATATTTGTTGTATTATTTATATTATTTTGAAAACTAATACATATTTTTACTTTGATTATTATTTTTGTTTAATTGCTTTATATGGTTTATTTTTTTGAATATTAATAATATTTGTAAAGGCTGCATAAAAGTATTATTAAAACTTTTTGATGAAATTGATGGCTTTGTTTCTTTTAATATGATTAGTAAACACATTAACTAATTATATCATACCAGACAATCTAAAATTACAACCAAAGATGTACACAATCATGGGGGCCACTGGATGGAGATGCCAGGGAATTTTATTTATATACATATATTTATTTATAAATGTATTTTTCTGTCAAAACCATTTCTATTCTTACAGTTTGCTCACTATGCATGGTAAACAATTAATGACAGTATTTATTGAATGTTGCTTTTTGTTATGTTTATAAAAATTTAAAAAATTCAATCCAAAAAAATCATGGAGGTAGGCCATTTTTTCATAAAAAAGAGTAAAAATCAATAAATGTGGCAGTTACACAAACCATTTTTAATTATTTAAACGTTGCTATAATAATATTTGTTATTTCAGTTTGGACTTGATGATTTGGAAGAAAAACCTAATCAAACAGAATGTTGGGATGGTGTCAGGAATTATCAGGTGGAAAATGTTTTTTATTTGATCTTTGTTATTGCTGCTGTATTGTTACAAATAAAAAACTTCACATTCACGTTTAAATGTTTATTCATGGATTTCAGAGTAAGATACTTTTTTAGCATAAAAAATCTAATGTATTATGTTTGTTTAAAATGAGAACATACTAAAATTTTATTGTATTTCTATTGTTAATTTCAACATTTAACATTTTAATATTTAAATATTATTTAATATTACTAATTTCTTCATTAAAAAAGCAAGTTTACTGATATTAGCTTTATTTTATAACTTTACATTAATTATGAGTAAGTTTTAATTGCAAAAGACTTAGAACCTACATTAATAAGCTTTATATAACTTATAATGCCACAATAATTAGCATAACATTTAACAAAATTTTAGTTTTACAATTTTAGAACGTAAACTTTGTAATTAAAACAAACAACTATGTGAAATATAAATAAAAACAGTACCTCGACATATTTTTAATAATTTATCTATATTACCAATGCCAACATATCCTGTACTATTTCCATATAGGCGCGTAACTTTATGAGGGATCAGATGAAATGCGGTCACAAAAGTTTCTTCTACCACAGCAATTGTAAGGAGCCCGGCATTGCGGGAATTGTTGAGGTGAGTCATAGAACTCTGTATCGATCAAAATGAATGTAGCCAAATTTAAATGGCATGTGAACTCCTCCTCACCATCTTTGACAAACCATGCACAGGTTCACTTGGTATAACACAAATCTGTATTATAAGGCTACGTTTATAGAGCTGTGTTATAACTTATACCAAGTGAACCTGTGCACGGTTCTTCAAAGACGGTGAGAAGGGGTTCACATGCCATTTAAATTTAGTTTTGGTCGCTCATAATCTCACGGAGGCTGTTAGAAAATTTATGCTTTATTGAAAAATCTATTTTATAATTATTTGTTCCTGTTTTTATAAAAACTAACAAAAGTTGAGGTTATACCTATTTTAAACATCGGTTGTGTATTAAAAAAATCACTTTAAAAAAATTAAAGAATTAATCAATAACCGTTATTTATTCGAAAATGTGAAACTTTAATTTATGGGAAAAATTAAATGCAACATTTTATCATAATATCACTAAATCACTTTTTGCTTCAGCATAATTGTTTAGATTGAATTATTACTGATGAAAAATTAATAAAAATTAATAAAAAGGCGTCCCACTAGACATTTCACATATCGTAGAGTACATTTTTAAAAATATTTAAAAGCTCTTCGTGAAGTTCAAATAAATATAAAATATTCGTACTAGTAACGTATCACGCTTATTTATTCATAGTTCCTAGCGACATGGGAAACCTAGAATGATCAGGAGATTTTTATACATGCCTGGAAAACCTAAGAATGGTCAGGAGATTTTGATACATGCCTGGAAAATTTTTTTTCGTAAGGTATTCTGTTACTATTTTTTGTTGCTTATGATACAGTTTTTGTGTTCTGTATCATTTGGTTGAAATTATAGGAATATATTATTGATCATTCTTTAATTATAGTTGATCAATGCTATTACAAAATATAGTGTTGGTTATTTTTTCAGACGGTTCTATGCGGTTCGAAAGTAATTACATATTTTTAAATATAGGCAAGTTTTTTTATTGTTTCTTATGATGCTAAACGTGAATAAATATAATAATATCATGATACCACTTTCTGATATATTTCATTAATCTGATTTTAAAATTAATTGTTAATTTAATACATAAAAGTCATATTAAAAATTTCTGATCCCGAACAAAATATTTAGCGTTTGTGGAACATACAATATAAAATTTTATTTTTGTAACGTATAAATTAACATTAAAATATTAACACGTTTTTTAATATAATGTTTTCTGGATATAATAATAAATAGAAAAAACGTCACAATTTTAGCAGTACAATAATGTATATAATCCCTGTTGCCTTATTTTTTTTTAAATTGTGAAAAGGATACACAATAATAAACTTAATTCTGATGAATGTTTCTAAGAAAATGTCTCAGTACAAATTTTATTTAGAATTATTATATTTAAACAATTATATAACAATATAGGCCGACTAATTTGCTTAATTGTAAAAGATAAATTTGATTCAAGTGTAAAAATTCTTCGAAATAGGATAAATGAAAAAGCATTGCCCAAACTTAAATTTTCTGTCTACAATAATTGTTCCGACACAAAATATATTAATATTTGAAAATGTATATGTATAAGAAAATAGTGTACATACATAAACAAGCAATTCAACCTTAAGATGAGATCAGTTCTATGCTCCTCTCAACCGAAAAATGTAGTCGAACATATTTTATCTTAATGTATTTTTTCAGATTGTGAAAGAAGCATACCCAGACCACACACAATTTGATCCAAAAGATCTTCATTATGACAAGTAGGAATTATTACTTTATTGGATTATAAATACTGACGTAATAGCTTAAATTAATATAATATGGTTCTCGTGTACATACTATTGGTTAATTTACTGTAAAAAGATAATTAATGTCGACTAATCTTTCGGTAATTTAGCATTAAAAATATTTTTACATTAGAACTTTTTGTTTGTTTTATTTTCTTGACACCATTTAAAATATTTAATGTTAACTTCATTGTATTTAATGTTAACTTCACTGTATTTAATGTTAACTTCACTGTATTTAATGTTGACTTCACTGTATTTAATGTTGACTTCACTGTATTTAATGATAATTTCACAATTATTTTAATTCTGAAACGATAATATTATTGATAAGTATACGTCAGCCCATCCGCACTTATGAACCAAAATCTAAACGTGATAGCCAATACTATAACTATATACTGTTCATATTTTGTGGATTGATCTTCATTTTGTCAAAGTAATAAATTTAGTTTTGAATTAATTTTGTGAAATTGTTATCACTAAATTTGTTTTCAAGAATCGGTTTCCAGTGGAAAAACTAAATTGCACTCAATTGGGAAACTTATTTATACTTTCAGCGTTTTTATACAGATCAGTTCAAATAAGTCTTTTCCTTTAGTAAACGTACGGCTGGCTCAATAAATTACTCGGTTCATTATGAGCGTCCTCATTGTCGTAGCTATCTATACTTTGTGTTCTTTAATCAGTAAGGTACTTCTGGAAAAATCTTGCAATAAAAGAAACGTCATCGTATAGGAATCAATAGTATTAATTTTGTTTAATGCAGTATGAACTCCCGAAAACCTTTACCATCGTTGTAGTTACAACTTAAGTGTTTTTTCTGTTGTAATTATAAAGACACAATTTCGTTTAAAATATTATATTACAGCTGGTTAAAAATTATATCATTCTGGATAACTGGATCTGAAACATGTATTTTTAATTTACGGAGTTCAGAAGTTGTTTAGAAATGGAACTTCATTTTTTATTACATTATCTACTAAAGACAGTTTCTTCAAAAATGTTGTTTGTGATTACATAAAAATGAAGCATATTTTTCTTGAATTGTTTATTTTTTATATTAAGCCTCAACGTTTCGGTTAGTTATCGACCCACGAAGAACTACTCTACTACTCTATAATATATAAACGTATCTCGTTATGTGATTTACGAATTTGCTTTTCCGAAGGATCTATGTATAGATAATGTTGCTAGGATTTTTATTATAATAGTTTTTAAAATTATTTAATTAAAGGTATTTGTATGCATACGTCACAGTTCTTTACATTTATTTAAATTGTTCCAATTTAAACAAATGACAAACTGATCTTTAAAGGAATTGTTTTCTGATATGTAAATATTAATTTATCCTCGTTGAATAGTAAATAATAATATGTTAATATTTTATCCATCATCCCTCAAATTGTATTGAAAGATACAGCCAAACATCTGCGCCACGCTGGTGGATGGTCGATGTCCACTTTGTGCGCCGTCTTCGTCGTTTCATCCCCCTGGCTGAACTCAAGCAGGTCCATCTGGACCACAAGCGGTCTGGTGGACCTCTCGCCAACATGGCTCTCTTCACTCGCGCCCGACTCTCAGTACAGCCCGTCACTGAAGGTGTAATTTAATTGTTGTGTCTTATCCATTGGGCAAGATTGCCATGTTTTAGAGAAGCACCTTTTTTGATACTGACTGAATTTCGGTTTAGTTATGTCAGATAATCCTCAGTTGTATCGATGTACATATACCAAGAAATAGTTAATAACGCGAATATTTTGCAATCCAAATAAACAGTTAGCCGTGTTCATAACGAACTATAGTATATTTCCTCTTTAACAGATTTGAAGGTTCCATAAAAAATAGTACGTTATGTCTGAAGTGCGATATAACATGGGTACAATTAAACATCAAAAAAATTACATTTTACTTAGGTACTTTGTCTAGTACTTACAAAGTGAGCTTGTATAAACCACCTATGCTATACCTTATCCAGGTTTCCATATGGACATTCTTTTAACTTTTTTGAACGACTACTAGGGACTGCCTTAAATTTATCCCTCTTGCTCTAAATTGTATCGACCGTAGTCTTGCTCAAAGAATAAGTTTTGGCAGCATCTGTCTGTGACATTGATTTTATTCTAAAATATCACAAATAATTATTATTCTCATTTTGATGGTTATTGCTATATGATATACACCAACTTTTAATATACAATGTAGATAGTCTCTAAAATATGTAATACTTAATGATTTATATTATTCTTTCCAGTTTATACTACTTATGTCTAATAATGATTCCAATTAGCCAAAGCAAGAGACTTTTCTCAGATTTATAATAACTACGATTTATAGGTTTTACTTATCACAGTTAAACAGTAAAAAATTTGATTATTTAACAGCTGACGGCTAACTGTACTTAGTAAGCCATAATATAATAATCTTAATTTTTAATCTCATCAAAGGATAAAGTTGCTGCACCTATTAAGCCCGTAGCCAGAGTAAAAAAAATTCGAGGCAAGAAACTTTAAAGGCGCAAAATTACATTAAATTACAACATTAAAAGTGCAATATATTTTAAACAAATATATAATTAGGACGTCATAATAAAAAACTTAAATAATACAGTTAGGTACAAAATTACATACATAAGTACAAAAGTTCTCTTTCTACAATAACTATTTTACAGTTCTGAATATATGGTATATGGGTATGCTGTATAAGTGTAGCAAGTGTCATAAAGTTTGTTATCTATAAAAGGATAGATAATGGATATTTTATGGAATGTAGGATAGATAGATACGTAACATGCCATCGAACTACTGATCTGCATTAAATGCTAAGTCAATACATCTGCACATATTATGGAACCTCATTTTCCAAGTATGGGCAAGCTGTTCAGCTTTTTGACAATGTCATTGTTCCTATTGATGTACAGAAGTGCCAAACCCAAGAATTGATAATAATGCCATTTGGTTGGTTTCTTTATATTTTTCTTCATAGGTATTGCTATACGATAATAATTTTTATGTTATTTACCGCCCTTCTTAAAACTTTTGGTAACTCTCTTATTTTAAATTCTAGATATGTGCCTGCATTATCAATATTTAGTAGACTTAATTTTTACATAGTAAAAACCCTTGTAAAGAAGAAGGATGGATGATGTTACATTACGAAAATGGTACAGATAAATTCGAATTAATGAATATATGTATGTGCGTTCACAGTGAAAATTCTATTTTTAAAAACAATAAGAAATCGAATATAACTAATATTGTTTATAGTTGGAAAATATTATCGCTAATTTTAATCGCTTTTATTAATTTCAGATGAATGGAACTATATACTGTCGCTCGAAGATACCGCAAGACCTGCTTAACAGCGGGAATTATACTCTTTATTACTTTCTGATGCATTTATTAGAAAATTCATGTTTTGTAAATGTGTTGTACTATATTTTTAAATAGGTGTGACAACAATTTATTAGCAAGTATTATGCTAACCATTATTATATGTAAAATCTGTGTCTAAATATATTGTTTATAAATAAAAACAATCATTGTATGTTTTGTGTATCGCTTCTGCTATAATTTTTTGATGTTTGAAACGCAGATGCAAATTGTAATATTTTAATTAAACATTTCTTATCAGAGATGGTTCCTTCAAATTCAAATTTACTATATATAAATATATTAGATATTTATATTTTTGCGTGATAGCATATAGCACTACAACATTTTCTATTTCACAATTTATAATTGTGTAGCTTTTGCAATTAATGATATCTCTGAATATTAAATATAATATTTACAGTAAAAATGTAGCCAAAATATTATAATTAACCGCATTATAACGTAAGTTTAACAATATAAAATATTGTTTTATGACAATGTATATATGAACATATTATCTTAGCAACTTCATACATAATAATAACATTTAATATTGAATAACACCAATTTGAAAGAATCGGTTTACGTCTAATAGATGTTTTAGCTTCGGATTTCAAAAAGATGTTCCATTGGTACCATACCTAATAAATATAGTATTTATATTAGAAAATATTTACTTTCTCTTATATTTCTGAAAAATAAAAAAATTTCGGAGTAAATTTTTTTATTTGTATTAAACATCATAAAATCGGAATAATTAATTTATTTATTTATTCTATATATGCCACAAGTAATTGTATGAGTCAAGAATATTTATATGTTATATTATATAATTAGAAATATTATATGTAAAGCATGCATTGAAGTATAATGTAAAACTGTTGAGCTATATATTTAAAAATAATGTAATATTTTATGAAAATGAGAAATTTATATATTTTGGATTTTCTTTAAAAAATGCTATGCTAGATATATGCATCATAGTAATAAGTTTAATTATTATAATATGTATACTACTTTAATGTTTTTTATTATATTTCAAATTGCAATTTATACTATAACAGTAAAAATGTAAAATTATAATAAAAAATAATCACAAAAGAAATTAATTGAACATTATAAAATGATGTTTTACTCCTACATAATAACATAAATAATAGTTGACCAAGAAAAATTCGTAACAATTTATATATTTTTTATCATCTAATGAAAAGGTTAGTTTGATATTTGAAAGCTTCCTTAAAACAATTTTTAAACGCTCCTTGACTCAAGCTAGCATTCTTCAAACCTCTATACAAACTTCAAGGAAGCCTTACACCTTCTTTGAGATTACTTTTTAAAATATATTTCCATACAAAAATTGAATATATTGTTCATGTTTATGAAGTCTACATGACTACATAAACATTTTAAATCATGATACGTAGTTTAAAATTTAAATTATATATGTATTCTGGCCAAAAGTTTGGGAGCAGTTAATATATATAGACTGTAGTCTGTTATTTTGAATTTCCAACATACAAATTTGGAATTTGCAATATACAAAGTTGGAATTTCCAAATTGATTTAGTCAATCAAATAAATAGGTACAACTAGAGCTTTCTATATACAAATTTTCACTGACACAGCATTATCATTTAAATTTTAAACATAGTCCGTGTTATTGAGATTTCAGCTACCAATCATGCCAAAATTTATCTTTAATTTGAAGAGGGGTACAGTTATCGCGCTATTGCTACTATAATGGATGGTGTCAGTG